>JAODAL010024904.1:0-59643 GCA_025379985.1 Phyllomedusa bahiana | reverse complement strand
TGGGGGGGAAAAAATATGCACCCACAGGCGCCACTCGTCCCTGAAGCAGAGGGGACAGCGGGGACGCGAGAGTGCCCGCAGCCTGACCTGCGGGGCCACTCGTAACAATGCCTTTACCAGCAGAGACCAAAAACGTGATGTAAATACAGGCAGGCAGGTGTGGAAAAAAGTCTACAAAGTTAGAACACTTTCACTAATTGAAGTTTTAATAGTTTATTTTTTATCAATCAGCAAAATGCAAAGATAATGAACAAAAGAGAAATCAAATCAATATTTCTGGAGTCTGGAAGTGATGATACCACCCCACAGAGCCCTGAACTCAGCAGTCTGGGATAACATGAAGAGACAAGATGTTTGGAGAAGCCTCCCTGCTGAGTTCCCTTTCAAAGACTATGTACAAGTTTACCTAAAAGAAGGCAAAAGTTACAGCAAATGCTAATTTGATATTGATTTCTTTTTTCTTCATTCACTTTGCATTTTGTTAATTGATAAATATAAACTATTAACACTTCTGTTTATTACAACATTCTTTCTTTCCAGCACTTTTTCTACACCTGCCTTAAACTTTTGTACCCTACTGTATTTTACAAATTAACTGGTTTATACATGGTCAAAAGAGGTATGGGGAGGGAGGGGAATCTTTTGAACAATGGGATTTTGTGATAATCCAATACCAATCACCTCTAGCTAGTAGACTATTTGACTCGGAACACGTTTTACAAGAAATTTGTATTACATCCAGGCTTGGACTGGTGCACATGGGAGCAAAGGATACCCCCCCCCCCCCCCCCCCGGGCACATTTGGGGATGCTTTTCAGAGAAAGGTAGAAAAAGAGAGGCAGAAGACAAGAGACAGTGTGCAGGAGGCATGGGGAGAATGAATAGTCATGTACAGTAGCTGCACGGCAGGCCGCAAGGATCAATTCCTCTGCTGGGCCCTAAAAATCAACTCTCCTGATGAGCCCCTGGGCATGGCAGTCCTGGAGCTACTTTTCATGGAGAGAGAGCAGGAGAAGGCAAGAGACAAACTGCAGGAGGCATGTGCAGTGTGTGTAGTAATATACCACACAAATGGTGGGGACCAGGAACCGTAGTCCATGTCATGGTGCATGTCACAGCCCCTATCACGGACTGTGGTCATGGACTATGGTCGTGCCCGTAACCCTGCTACTTACTCACCTGTCCCTGCTCCTGTCTGTGCTTCAGTGCCCGGTGCCTGCCGGCAGATACGAGTATCTAATGCTTCTTCCATCTCCCTGGCGCCCTGTGTGTGCATGAGCGCCCCTTAGGGCACACGCGCGGCACTACTCAAGTATTTAAAGGAACAGTGTCCCAATTACCTGTTCTGTGACCTGTGACCCCTGGCAATAAAAGGAACTTCCTGCCTTTGCTCTTGGTCAGTTCGTTGTTGTCTACATAGAGCTTGACCCCTGGCTGCTGCACTACTGCGGTTCCAGTGTCTAGTGTACCCTGTGTTACCTGTGCGCTATCTGCTGCCTACCTGCCGCTGCACCAGTCTGTTTACCTGCTGTACCAAGTCCGCTACTGTCCTGGGACTGCACTACCAGCCTACGTCTACACCTGCTGTGTCCTGTTATCCTTACCAGCAACTGCTATCCTGTCCTGAACTTCGGTTACCTCTGCAAGTTACACCATCTACGCTCGCAGGGGCCCAGAGGATGTGCCATATACTGACGATTGATGGGTCGGTGTATACTGACATTGCTGGTCATGACAATCCAACACTAATAATATTAGACGCTTTCACCAAGACCTTCCATAATATGATGTTTCATAGAGACACCCAAACCTTCCTTATGGTTCATGAGAAAGAGGACATTTCTTCCCGGTGGAGATGGAAGGTCTAGATGAAAGAAGCTTCAGAAGTTTTGTGTATGCCCATTCATCAGGGCCATGGTGCATCTGCACCCTATGTACCACCTATGTATGCTCCTACCTGCACCCTAAGTACCACCTATGTATGCTCCTACCTGCACCCTATGTACCACCTATGTATGCTCCTACCTGCACCCTATGTACCACCTATCTATGCTCCTACCTGCACCCTATGTACCACCTATGTATGCTCCTACCTGCACCCTATGTACCACCTATGTATGCTCCTACCTGCACCCTATGTACCACCTATGTATGCTCCTACCTGCACCCTACGTACCACCTATGTGTGCTCCTACCTGCACCCTACGTACCACCTATGTATGCTCCTACCTGCACCCTACGTACCACCTATGTATGCTCCTACCTGCACCCTACGTACCACCTATGTATGCTCCTACCTGCACCCTATGTACCACCTATGTATGCTCCTACCTGCACCCTATGTACCACCTATCTATGCTCCTACTGCACCCCTACGTACCACTATTCTATGACTCTACCTGCACCTCTAATCGTACCACCTATCGTATGCTCCTACCCGCACCCTATGTACCACCTATCTATGCTCCTACCTGCACCCTATGTACCACCTATCTATGCTCCTACCTGCACCCTATGTACCACCTATCTATGCTCCTACCTGCACCCTATGTACCACCTATCTATGCTCCTACCTGCACCCTATGTACCACCTATCTATGCTCCTACCTGCACCCTACGTACTACCTATGTATGCTCCTACCTGCACCCTATGTACCACCTATCTATGCTCCTACCTGCACCCTATGTACCACCTATCTATGCTCCTACCTGCACCCATATTTGCACTTCCTATTTAACGCTCTTAAGCTTTTCACACTGCAGTTATGATTTCTATCTCCCATATAAGAACTGCTGTATAATAAGCAAAATGCAACATGTATCTAAGCAACACATGAACTATGAAGACATAGCTTCTGGGTGATGCAGTCTGTGCTTGTATCAGAATAAATGTGAGAAATGAGTAATCTGTTAGCAATAAAACAAGCGGACATATTTGTTCAAGAACAGGATCAGATTTAAGAAAGGTCACATCAGGTGACCGATCCCAAATGAAGCTTTGTAGGTGATTACATTATATTTACATTGATCTTTTTTTCCTTCTATTCTTTTACAGCATAAGACAAACCATTCACATATATAATTCACACTCAAGAGTCACTTCATAAGGTAACTCTGTGACATGTATTTAGCCAATTATGTGGCACTAATGCAATGCCAGGGTCTATGCCCTTCAGCTATGAAGAGACTAAAGTTACAGCTGGCAGAGATTAACTAAAGCAGGACGACTGAAAACTCATTGATCTGTGATATTTTAGAGGGTTTTATGATAGAGGAGAGGAGCTGAGCTCTGTGATATATAGGTTATATATAGAGGAGAGAAGCTGAGCTCTGTGATAATAAAGGGTTATTTATTTTGAGAGATAATATGAGCTCTGTGATATATTGGGTTATATGATAGAGGAGAGGAGATGAGCTCTGTGATATATAAGGTTATATGATAGAAGAGATAATATGAGCTCTGTGATATATTGGGTTATATGATAGAGGAGAGCAGCTGAGCTCTGTGATATATAGGGTTATATGAATAGAGGAGAGGAGCTAAACTCTGTGATATATAGGATTATATGATGGAGGGGAGAAACTGAGCTCTGTGATATATAAGGGTTATATGAATAGAGGAGAGGAGCTGAGCTCTGTTTAAATATAGGGTTATATGATAGAGGAGAGGAGCTGAGCTCTGTGATATATAGGTTATATGATTTTAGGGAGAGAAGCTGAGCTCTGTGGATATATAGGGTTACATGATGGAGGAGAGAAGCTGAGCTCTGTTATATAGGGTCATATGATAGAGGGGAGAAGCTGAGCTCTGTGGGTATATAGGGTATTATAGAGGGAGAGAAGCTGAGCTCTGTGATATATAGGGTTATATGATAGAGGGAAAGAAGCTGAGCTTGTGATATATAGGGTTATGAAAGAGGAGAGAAGCTGATTTCTAATATCTAGGGTTATATGATAGAGGAGAGAAGCTGAGCTCTGTGATATATAGGGTTATATGATAGAGGAGAGAAGCTGAGCTCGGGTTTTATATAGGGTTATATGATAGAGGAAGAAGCTGAGCTCTGAATATAGGGTTATATGATAGAGGAAAGAAGCTGAGCTCTGTCATATATAGGGTTATATGATAAGGAGAGAAGCTGAGCTCTGTGATATATAGGGTTATATGATAGAGGAGGAAGCTGAGCTCTGTGAATATAGGGTTATATGATAGAGGAGAGAAGCTGAGCTCGGGTGATATATAGAGTTATATGATAGAGGGGAAGAGCTGAGCTCTGTGATATAATAGGGTTATTTGATAGAGGAGAGAAGCTGAGCTCTGTGATATATAGGGTTATATGATAGAGGAGAGAAGCTGAGTTCTGTGATATATAGGGTTATATGATAGAGGAGAGAAGCTGAGCCACAGTATATGGGTTATATGATTTGGATCAGGATTTCTGAGTAAAAAGCAGAGACACCTTAAAAGATAGTGAAAGTCCTGCTTACCCCGTCCACATGCAGTGATTGACAGCTTTTCCTGTATTGGTGTGTGCAGAGCAGAACTATCAAGCACTGTATGTACGAAGGGTAATCAGGACTTTCACACTCTGTTTCATTATTTTATCTGCTTTTAACTCAGATATCTTGCTTTAAATCTTATAAACCTCTATACCACAGAGCTCAGCCCCACCTGAGAGGTTTCTTTTAATGTCTTTGGGACGTTGTCATTTCTATAATCCAAAAATTCCAACCTTATGAAATTATGTACTTGTCTAAGAAGCATAAATATCGGTAGTAAACTGTATAACCTGAGTTGTCTACAAATACCATAGGATCCCATAGCAAAACTTGTAAAAAAAACTAGCATGAATTTAGACCTGTTCACATCTGCATCTTAATTACCGCTTTTCTGTTACATCATGGGAACAGAGAAATGAGAGCTGAGCTCTGAATGCTTGCTGCGGGCTACAAAGACAGTCTTAAAGGGAACCTGTCACATAGGTTATGCCCCCCTTGCTGAGGGCCGCACTAGCTAGTGTCAGACCTGCTGTTCCCAGCGCTGTGTCCCTTATTCTGTAAGATGCTGGCGTTTTAGAGCATTTACCCCTTAAATCTTATTCATGAGCAGGTGTTAGCTCCACCCACCAAAGGCTATCCCCACCCACCTGGCAGTTATTCACATGTTTCTACCTATTCAAAGTAATAGGTTTATCAGTTGAGGGGGGCGGGGCTAGCCTCAGGTGGGCGGGGTTTGAAAAAAACTGACTCTTCGAATGACTCTTCTGGCTGAAAACTGCAGATTTGAGCATTAAATACACGAAAACTCCAGCATCTTACAGAATAAGGGACACAGCGCTGGAAACAGCAGGTCTGACACTAGCTTGTTCTGTCCTCAGCAAGAGGGGCATAATCTATGTGACAGTTTCCCTTTAATGTTAGATAGTTTTGATTAATGTGGCCCATTCTACACATGTGCAACCTCCCCTCTTAGTCATTTGTATCTCATTTTTTTTGAAATTCTGATATTCTTGAAGTCAGTGTATTTGTTTAAGATCCAGACATGTTAAATCATCTCCTGATGTGTCTGCTTTAGTTAATACTTGTGTTCCCTCTTGTCACTTTGTTGTGATATTCCTGTTTCTCTCCCTAGAAAAGTACTACTGAATCTGTCAGGTGGGTGTTACCATTCAAGTTTTTCAAAGGGGTGTGTCCCTGCAAACACTGGCCATCAGCTCGGATTGGACAATGCCAGACTGTGCAGGGACACAACCTCAGTTGGTAACACCCGGCTGATAGATCCAGTAATATATTTCTAGAAGGAAGAACAGGGAACCACAGAAATCTAAGATAAGATGCCTTAGAATTGTTATTTTATGGAGAATACAAGTATATATTAAATCAGGCATATCAGAAACCACCACAGGCTCTATGGAAGTATGTTGAAAAAATTGATAGACTTCTCAAACTGGGTTAACGATATAGCATACTTGCCAACCTTGTCGCTTCTTCTGGTAGACTCCCGAAAAACTGGATGCAAAAGGGGTGCTGTTTATGAACACTCTGCCCCCCATATGGGTCTTCCCTTTGGATTGTGGCATTTGTCTGCAGATCAGGAGTGTCCGAGGGCTAGAACCAACCAGAATCAGAAGATAAAAGGTTGGCAAGTATATCATAAGGTACCCAGGTGCACCTAAGCCAGTGAGATGAGGAGCACCAAGTATCTTCAGCCAACTTAGGTTAACTGCTTAGAGAAGCTGCATGTTTAAGATGTCCTTATTTTAAGCAGGGCTGTCTTAAAAGGGTTGTCTCACTACATTGTTTCATTTGACCTCAGTCCTGTTTTCTTGGTTTCACTTTGAATTCAGGGGCACGTTTACTGGTTTCTACTAAGCTGCAGTAGAAACCAGGTCTGTAGCTATAGCAAAAAGTCCTGGCAACCTATCATGAGAGTGTAAACAGGTCTGTAGCTATAGCGACCTGAGGAGCTGACGCAGCCCATACAAGAGGCGATATCTCAGAATAGGTAGGACACTGTTAATGGACATATATTGAAAAGTGACTTGTTTTTGCAAGATCTTTAACATAAAAAGCAGCAACCCTTGTAGTGAGACAACCCCTTTAATAGCATTAACTCCTTAACACTGAGGCCTATATTTTTCTGTCACGTTCGTTTTTCCCTCCTCGCCTTCCCAGAGCCATAACTTTTTTACTTTTTCATCTACATAGATATATGAGGACTTCTATTTTGTGGGACAAGATGTACTGTCTAATGGTCTGTGTATACACATATATAGACCAGCACTAGCATCATTGCCTTTTCGCACACAGTAGCGTGTGCATGCTGAACAAAAAGCGGAAGTTTGAATAAAGTACTTTCTAATGGTGTCATTCACCGTACCATAGACTATACTGGGAAACCGCAAAAAAATTCTAACTGAGACAAAATGTGAAAAAACGTACTTTCGCCATGTTTGCGGGAGGTTTGCTTTTACAGAGTTCAATCTTCAGTAATATAATGTGTTATCTGTATTCTACAGGTAGATACGCATCCGGCAATACCGAACATGTAGGGTTTCCGTTATGTTTTGGTACCGTAAAAAAAATTCCAGACATTTTTCTATTTTTGAAATTTGCACGGCACCATTTTCTGCGCCCAATAACTTTTTTGTACTAACACCTATAGACCTGAGTGGGGGGCATTTTTGTGGTCTGAAGTGCACTTTTCATTGCTAACAGTTTGGAATACATGGGACTTTTTTGATCAAATTATTCCAATCTTTACGGGACCTGAAATTACCAAAAAACACAATTTTGGCGTTTGGAATTTTATTTCTTCTACGCTATTCAACGTATGGGATAACTTATGTTATATTTTAATAGATCAGACTTTTTCGGACGTCCGATACCAAATATGGGGAACTTTTTTTTATTATTTTATTATTTTTATTTGTAAAATGACAAAAGAGGGGTGATTTGAACTTTTAATATTTTTTTTATACTTTAAAGGGGTTGTCTCACTACATTGATTCATCTCACCTCAGTCCTGTTTTCTTGGTTTCACTTTGAATTCAGGGACGTGTTTACTGGCTTCTACTAGGCTTCAGTAGAAGCCAGGTCTGTAGCTATAGCACCCAGTGCTGGCAGCCTATCAGGAGAGATTGAACAGGTCTGTAGCTATAGCGACCTGAGGAGCTCATGCAGCCCAGACAAGAGGGGATATCGTAGAATAGGTAGGACACAGTTAATGGACACATCTTGCACAGTGACTTGTTTTTGCAAGATCTGTAACATAAAAAGCAATCCTTGCAGTGAGACAACCCCTTTAAAACATTTATTTTTTTTTATTTAACTTTGAGTCCTGACAGGGTACTACACCACCAGGGGGCACAATTGTTTATACAGCCTAAAGCATTGTAATACAATGCATTAGGGTATGCAAAGATGGCGGTTTCAGCGCCGCAATGCCGCTACAAAGACCCTTACCGGCATTAGACATACTGATATGTCCTTGGGCAAAGAAGGGCCCTTGGGCAAAGAAGTAGACTGGACCCTGCCCACGCACATGACATCACAATTGGCCCTTTCAGTTGGAATGGAAAAAAATAAAACACACTTCTTACAGCCTAAAGCAGAAGCTGACTAACAGACTAATTGGCATGGCAGGGAGCCAATGGCATCCTTAGGATTCTCAGGACATACCTCTGAGGATCCAGGGCCCCTATACTCCTGGGGCCCCTCGGCAGCTGCCTAGTGTGCCCGGTGGATAAGACGGCCCTGATTTAAAGGGGTTGTCTCACTACATTGATTCATCTTACCTCAGTCCTGTTTTCTTGGTTTCACTTTGAATTCAGGGGCATGTTTACTGGCTTCCACTAGGCTGCAGTAGAAGCCAGGTCTGTAGCTATAGCAACCAGTGCTGGCAGCCTATCAGGAGAGATTGAACAGGTCTGTAGCTATAGCGACCTGAGGAGGTGATGCAGCCCATACAAGAGGGGATATCTAGGAATAGGTAGGACACTGTTAACGGACACATATTGCAAAGTGACTTGTTTTTGCAAGATCTTTAACATAAAAAGCAATCCTTGTAGTGAGACAACCCCTTTAAAGTAGGTCTGTCACTGCGATAGATTATCTTTAAGAAACAGCTCGTTATAGGAAGCTGAACTACGTAAGGAAACTATTAGTCTAATCAATCTCCAGATCTAAAAATATTCACAGCGCAAGATGAAGTTCTGTAATTTCTGTTTTGCAATTACTTGTCAATAGAATCAATTACAGAACTGATTAAATGGTGCAGAAATCAGATTATAAGCCAATTTATCCATAAGTGACATAGTAGCCTCTGACTGCTCCCATTTGTAATACAGTATTGCATAGCCGCATGGGCATACTGTATTTAATGATAATGACTCCTTATTACAGAGACAAATACGGCCTTTGCCATTGAGCATAGAAGGAGTCAGTGACAGGCAATCGCTGCCTACGGACAGACTGGATTAGATGTTATTTAACATCCATTGTAGATTAAGCCTAGGAGATGAACGTGTGGCAGGAACATGGGATTAGTAATAACTGGATTTCATATGTCACTCGGTTTAAATGGAATTTACGGACTGGGTGGAAATGAATTCAGAATGTTGTCCACGTTTCACCCAAATAGAAAATAAACCCGGGAAGGTGAGGCTTCATATCTTGCATAGGTAGATTGAGAAATCTGCAATCAAAGGGAATCTGTCGCCAATTTTTTTTTTTTACTTATTAAATCAAGACCTGATCCACTTTCTTTTCTCTTTAGCCGTTTTTATTTCCCGATTGTAGATTTCTCCATTCAGTCGTCTGAATATGATTGTGGGGACAGCATTGTTGCCTGCACTGCTTTAACAGCATTGGAGCCTGTGAACAGGATCAGTCCCATTGACTTCTATAGGAGAGTTTTTTAGGCTCTGTGACCTGGAAAGAAGTCAGTGTGCAGGGAAGAGGTGAGGGGGAGCAGTGATATCTCCTATTGTGAACGGTGGATCCTGTGTTATCTATACACATTGATGTCACCTTTCAGTGTAACTCTGCTTGTACTTATCGTGAGCTGATTACTGAATATCTCTCTCTTCAGAACAGGAAGTGTCGGACTATTATTGGGCCTAGTGGCCAAAGTGAAAACTGCAGGACTTAAGAATTTTTTTAAAATATTGAAAGTAATATGGAAAATTTAAAAAAATGTGTTTAACATAAAAAAGTGAGTTCAATAGTAAGTCAATTTTTTTATGACACATTCCCTTTAATAAGGATGCAAAAGCTGAGGGAGCCACATGACCTCTTTCTTCTCCACAAGATCCCTATGAGGTAGAATCCAGCACTAGGGTGAGACAGTAAAACATCTTCTCGAGCCTGCAGTGTTACCGTCTCTATCTCTGACACTGCACACCCTTCCTCCTTCTCCTTCCCTCTCCATAGACTTCTATGAGCTGCATGTAACCTGATCCCTCATGAAGCTGATAATCCCTTTGATCTCTATAGATGGATTTGTATCAGTGAATTGAAAGTGAATGATGAGTGCATGAGGAAAGGGGAGGAGAGAAAGTGAATAACAAGTTGTCGACCTCTTGCTATCTAGCACTACTATGTAGGTTCTCAGATATATGGCACTATACCTTTATTATTGCTAACTATGCTGCTGTTAACTGTCATTAGGTATTGGGGGTTCATCTCATTTTGTTATGGGACCCTATGAGTTCTAGTTACACCTCAGGTCCTAGTGCATATATCCTATTATTTATGTAGGTGTCCTTTTATTTATGGAGTGTCTCACATGAACCAGTGCCATCATTCTAGTAGATGTCAGGATGCAAATTCAGGGCTGGCTGCATAGGACCATATTAGTCCACCCAGGACATCTACATGTATTATACATATATCCTCATGCCTGGGTAGGTGTCCTCCTACTGACCACGTTTTTCACATTAGACAAATGTCACCTTGCTATAAGAGATGAGGATGCTGAGGGATGCCATAAGTGATTTAAGGGCCCCTTTACAGCCAAAGCATCTTGACTCACCACCCATTTCCAGTTTCTACCGTGTAACATATAAGTGGGCCCTTAATTAGGGCCCCTAACAGGAATACTATGAATACTGCCCTGATGGCGCTTAGAATTGTATCACATAACATCTCAATGTACTATGCATATATCCTAATATTTGTGCAGGTGTTTACCCACTGATTAAGTGTCTCACATTCAGCAATGTCACCATGCTAGCTCCAACTGCTAACCTATCAAGACATAGCCATCAACCTAAACTTACAGCCAAGACAAGGAGAGCACCGATAATAGGCCCAGGGTCACTATGGAGGAGCTGCAGAGATCCACAGCTCAGGTGGGTGAGGACAACTATTAGTCGTGTACTCCACAAATCTTGCCTTTATAGAAGAGTGGCAAGAAGAAAGCCATTTTTGGAAGCAAGCCATAAGAAGTCCCGTTTATAGTTTGCAAAAAGTGATGTAGGGGTACACAGGAAGCACGTGGAAGAAGGTGTTCTGGTCAGAGGAGACCAAAATGGAACTTTATGGCCTAAATGCCAACACACGCTATGTGTGAAAGAAAGCCAACACCGTACATCACCCTGAACAGACGATCCCCACCACGAAGCATGGTGGGGGCAGCATCATGCTGGTGGAAGCTCTATTTTCGCAGGGACCGGTATACTGGTCAGAGTTAAATACAGAGCTAAATACAGGGCAATCCTGGAAGAAAATCTATTAGAGGCTGCAAAAGACTTGAGACCGAGGTGCAGGTTCACCTTCTAGCAGGACAACAATCCTAAACATACAGCCAAAGTTACACTGGAAAGGTTTACATCAAAGCATATTCATGTGTTAAAATGGCCCAACGTCCAGACCTAAATCCCATTGAGAATCTGGGCAGGATTTAAAATTGCTGTTCACCAACCAATCTGACTGAGCTAGAGCTATTCTGCAAAGAAGAATAGGTAAAAATTCCAGCCTCTAGATGTGCAAAGCTAGTAAAGACATCCCCCAACAGACTGCAGCTGTCATTGCAGCTAAATGTGGTTCTACATAGTATTGACTCAGGGGGGCTGAATGCACGCCACAATATTCAGTTTTTTGATTTGCAAAAATGTTGAAAAACATTTGCTTTACACTTCATAAATCCTTGCTACTTTGTGTGGCTGTTACACATAAAATATCAATACAATACATTGAAGTTTGTGGCTGTAACATTTAAAAGTGAGGAACAGTTCAAGAGGCAGGAAGACTTTTGCAACCCACTGTCTATCCTCATGCCTGTATGGGTGTCCTGCCAATGATTAGGTTTTTCACATTAGGTAATATAGCCATGCTAGCTTAGGTGAGGAAGCTATCTCTAGGCTTGATGCCTGGGACTATATCGTATAACTATGTACTATGCATACATCATCGTGTTTGTGTAGGTGTCCTACCATTATTCTACCTTCCTCCCACACTCTTGCTTAGAATGACTTCCATTGCCCTTGACCATATTGTGTAGGTGGTATTTGTGTCTTGAGTAGTAAAACTTAAAGTCCCTCTGGAGCTTGGCATCAATCTGGGTTGGGCACTGCTATGGAATATAATATATATGATACTATAATACCATATAAATGATCGGTAGCATTTATTAATATTTTTTATTATTTGAAGTGCATCTAATACATTCCTTTTGCAGGGTTACTGATTGCAAATCTTAATTGTATACTGTATATTGTTTGGTGTTGTACCCCATTGGCTCTGCATTGATGATCTCAGGACCGGTGATAACACAATGTACTCTGTTTATTTGTGGCTATAAACACCTGAACGATTTATAAAACCGTCCTTGGAACAGCATCTATCTTCGTAGGCGGCTTGAATTAGCTGCATGTGATTTGTTTGAGTGGTGTGTAGAGCTCCATCTCCTGTGGGACATGTTGTCTCCTGGCTTCTTTCCTGTAGGTCACATGATTGCCTAAAAGCAAATGCTCAGGAATATTATGGGATAGAGCACGCTGCGGCGTTGCTGGGGAGACGCATCCTAGCAGCATCGCATGAAGTCAGAGCTAAAGATAGCTCTGACAGCACGGAGACAGAGATTTATACTATGTGTGTGTATACGGGTGCGTTACTATCTGTGTCAGCATCCTTCCAGGGTCAGCGTCTCAGCTCTAAGCGTGGAAAAATGCAAAATATCTCAATTATTATGTGTAAATCACATCCTAGCAGTGCATTTAGTCATTTTCTTATTAACAAAGACCTTTGTCTTACGATAGACTGTTATTTATCCAACCATGTGCTTCTCACGCCATGTCCACTGGAGGCTACTTGTAAGAATCTACAACTCCTTCAAGGAAATCATACTTTTGACATGTTAAAGGGGTTGTCCCACTATAAACATTTATCACCTATGTAAAGAATAGTTGATAAATCTATGATCCCTAGGGGTCTTACCGCTGGAACCCCCACCAATAGCCAAAACGAGTCTACCATCCTCCTCACTGTACTCACACAGCGAGTAAGTCTTTGAAAGGAGCAGTGGCCGAACATGTGCACTCCTGCTCTATTCAAGGTCTATGGGACGGATGATGATAACTGAGTACAGCAGACTCTGGGCACCCATTTAAGCAATCAATGGGGGTCCGAGTGATCTGACATTTAAAGGGGTTTTGCCACGAAGTAAAATTGACGTGGGAAGCTTGCAAATTAAACATTTTCACCATTCATTGTTATTCAAAATTCTGCACCGTTTTTTGTTTTAGCTGCTCCTTTAGTGATCCATTGTTTACAGCTCATCTCCAGGGGATACGACCAGGGCTGAGAGCTCCTCAGTCCTGGTCGCACATGCTCAGACATCACCTCTCCTCTTAGGCAGCTACTGAGTGTTCAAACCCCGGGTGCTGTCATTCTACTCCCGTCCTCTGTCCTCCTTAGTAATTAGTCAAACAGTGCAAATAAATAAAAAAGAAACCTCAATGAGATCTGTGCCTTGAGACAGAGAAATAAAAACCCACAGATTTGGTTCCTGCAGGGATTTGAACCTAGGACCCTTGTGTCTGAAGGCAAAAACTTTACCTCTCAGCTGCTCACAATGCTTTACATAAACAGACCTTTCTTTGACTACAGAAAGGAAAGGCCTGGTGATGTCATCCTGCTGGGTCACATGATATGCAATTCAAACAAATCGCACATACCCCCTTCTAAGCACACAGAGCTGAAGAGCTGGATGTAAGAGGTATGAAATGAGATTGTGGCAAAACCCCTTTAACACCAATTCTGTGAACAGGTGGTAAACATCTATGGTGGGTCAACCATACTATGATTTGCTTAATTCTGTTGCTTATATAGCGCCATCATATTCTGCAGCGTTGTTGAAAGCTTGCCGTCAATCATAGATCCCTATCTCTAGGGAGATCACAATCTGAATTTATTATCATAGACAAATGCCTACTGGCCATTTTTTATGGGAAGCCAATTAACCTATCATTGTGTTTCTGGATGTGGGAGGAAACCAGAGGGCCTGGAATAAACTCACAAAACACTGAAAGAACATACAAACTCCATGAAAATGTTACCTCTGGTTGAATTCAAATCCAGGACCCTCTGGTCACAAGTGCTAAGCACTGAGCCACTGCCCTGCCTTATTATAGTCCTATAGACCAGGGGTCTCCAACTCCAGTCCTCAAGGCCCACCAACAGGTCATGTTTTCGGGTTTCCTTTTGCACGGGTGATTTAATTATTTTCAGTGCATTCTGTGGGAGATCCTGAAAACATGACCTGTTGGTGGACCTTGAGGACTGGAGTTGGGGACACTGATATAGACGACTATAAAACTAGTATAGACGACTTGTACCATTTTATGTATTAAGACTAATAAAGTCAGGGTTGTAACAACCTCCAGAGCACCACTGGACCCTCTGGAGTGCCAAGGCCCAACACAATGATGGGCACCTGATATAACAGGGCTACAATGGTCCAGCATCAGACAAAACAATTGAAAGGTAACTTTGGCAGCAATTGTCACTAAGTTCTAGTTCCTAAATGATCATTAACAAATATCTATTAGACCTCAAAGGTATAACTGAAAGCTCCTAGACCCCAATGCAAAGTCCTTTAAAGGGCCTATCATTTGCCATTTATAATATTGGTGCCTTCATATGTGGCTTCTGAGCCCGGTAGCGACTTCTTGTAACCCATTTAGCTACATCATTTCCCTATTTGTGTATGCAGCTAAGTATATGATGTATGCTTTGTATAAACAAAGTGTGCTCCTGTAGGCCCTTGGAACCCATGTCGACACTGGATAAAGCTTAAAGGGATTGTCCATTCTTTAAAAAAAATATATGTTGTAATTGGGAAGAGGTTACAATAGAAAAAAAACTTAACTCATTCTCCTTTCCTGCACCGTTGTTGCTCCCGTGCTCCGCTGATGGAAATCCCCATCATTGGTCTCATCATGCTGCAGGTAAACATTGGCCTCAGCGGTCACGTGCCATTCATGCACAAAGAGATCGTTGATGTCTGTGATTGGCTGCAGCATCACGTGACCGATGATGGTAACGTCGTCGGCTGTAAGCACTGTGGCGTTGGAACAAATTGGATTTTAAAGGTGACTTACAGGGGTGTTCCCATCTCATTTATTCAGTGTCTGCAGCCTGTTCATAGCAAGCTATGAGCTGACAATAGAAAATGGGGAACTGGGTGATGACTATGGTTGTGCATTTCTCCTCCTTAACATCTATGGAAGTCCCATATACAGCCAAGTGAGTGTATATTTGGAAACTCCGTAGAAATTAATGAGGGGAACTGTGCTGGTACAGCTCATTATGGGCCAGCCGCAACACTGACTTAAGGAGATGGGAACACCCTTTAAGTTTTTTTCTATTTTAACCACTCCCTGATACTTTTATTAAATAAATTAACCAACTCTTTAAGAAACTACCAGATAAAGTATGTCCTCCACCTTCACCACCGAAAGCCCCAAACAGTAGCGAATTGTTCCACTGCTGTGGCAATACCATGAGGCTTTGACCATATCTTATTCTCCCCATATCTTAGTCATATACATTCATATAAACATAAATACAGTATGGCACAAATGAACAGGGAGAATCGCTTTTTGAGAAAGATCTGGGCGTTCTTGTAGATCGTAGACTACAGAACAGCATGCAGTGTCAATCAGCTGCCTCTAAGGCAAGAAAGTTATTGCCGTGTATTAAAAGAGGCATGGACTCGCGGGACAACGATGTCATATTACTGCTGCATAAAGCGTTGGTGCAGCCTTACTTGGAATAGTTCTGGGCTCCAGTTTATAGAAAGGATGTAATGGAGCTAGAGAGAATGCAAAGACGAGCAACCAAACTTATAAGGGGAATGGAACATCTTAGTTATGAGGAGGGGTTAAAAGAATTGAATTTATTTAGTCTTGAGAAAAGATGGCTCCGGGGAACATGATTAATTTATATAAATATATAAATGGTCCCTACAAAAAGTATGGGGAAAAATTATTTAATGTAAAGCCCCCTCAAAGAAGCGTTCTTCACTATGAAAACTGTAAATCTGTGGAATAGCTGCCTGAGGAGCTGGTCACAGCAGGAACATGTGAGAGCTTCAAGAAAGATTTACATAACTACCTGAAACCAAAGAATATTAATACGCACGTAGCCATATAAAATTCTAGCTCTAGTCTGATGGCAGCTCTGGCATCAGCAACGAAAACTTCCTGAGAGCAGATTGGTTCTTGCCTTCTGGATTTCAACGCATTCACCAGTAGGGAAACTAGACTTAAACTCCTTATCTCCCCCCTTCACCCACATTTTTCCCACCCTTGGTTGAACTAAATGGATATATGTCTTCTTTCAACCCTACTATGTAACTGAACCTAGGTGCACAATTAGACTAATTTCAAGTCACATGATATGCAAAAACTTTAACCTGGTGATACATCTTAGATTAATGTTGACCAAGTCCACCAATTTTGGCTGGACTACCAACCATTTAATGTGTATGGTGACCTCCCAACTCTTCCCCGGTGGTAAGGAAAATAAGATTCGGACAGTCGGATTTCAACAGAAGATTATTCTTGTGTTCCTATTTAGAACATGGTGTCACTTTTGAGCTACCACTAGAGTCTCTCACCTACCCGAGCAGTACTCTACTGTGCACTGATGAGGGGAACACAAACCAAAACAGCTTTCTGCAGATGAATATCTGTTTGGCATTAATTCCATTCAAATTGCGAAGCTCAGTGAATCTGATGTGACTTAAAGGGGTTTTATCATTTCATTAAATGGTCTTCAGAATAAGGGGACAGTAAAAACAAACAACTTTGCAATTGGATGTCATTTGCAAAGCTGTCTTGTTTTCACTGTCTCCCTTATCTTCGTTTTGTGTAAACACAGTTCCCCAGTGCCGGTCGGATTCCACCTCCTTTCATTTCATTGGCTGACGGCTCTACTAATTTACATTCTGTTCGGCCCCTGGTCGTATTCATGGGAGCGTGCATTCCTGCCTCTCTCACTCAGAATAAGGGGCCGGCAACATTTCACTCTGCACAGCCAGGGGCTGCACAGTAACACTGCAGCTGCTTCTACAATCAGAAAACAGCAGAATTGTGCTCGGTGCCTAATGCTGCTGCGTGTAAACATAGAAAGGAGACAGATCGGTGCTGCTCTGGATGAGTTCATAGAAGACTGGATTCAACTGTAACAAACCTCCAGTTGTGAGAGGAGAAGAGATCAGTGTTCTGAGTTCATAGAAGACTGTCTAGACTGAATGCAGGGCTGTGCTATGTAAACAAACAGCTCTTAGAAAATAAGACTGCACAGGGAGAGGAACGACACAGTGACATGTGGACTCAGACGGGGGTGGGGGAGAGCAGGGATGTGCTATTCCCTCCCACTGATCTCAAACACACACACTGACTCGGGAGCGAGCATGAACAGTGAAGGGGGGATGATATCATCCCCCCTTCAGTTAAGAAACGCCCAGGTGGGAGGGGAAGAAACGCCCCTGGATTTGAGGAGTTGAGAAACTGAAAGTACAATGAAACAGACAAACTGATGAAGCGATAAATCCCCTTTAAGGAAAGCTATATCCAATCGGTGGCGCTGCATAGTCTTAGCTCATTTCCCACAAGTCTTTCTGAATATACCTATAACCTATGCATACTTGGTCACCCCCTGCAGTGAATACATGTGTAGGTGAGGCGAGTTTGTCAGTGAAGAAAAGCTGGGATTGTCATTCAACATAGTTACCATGAAATACAGGTTAACTTACCCAGCTGTCTTCACTTAGTGAGTAATCACAAACCACTAAAACAAAAAAATGTCATAAATTCAGCCCTGTCCTACGTGTGCACCGTCCATGAGATGAAGCGAGGACAGTGGTACTCCTCCATGACTGCGGGGTAACTGCATTTTGCCAGACATACAGTCCATTCTTGCACTTTTACATTTCTAAGTTGGATGGGTGTTGAGAGTAAAGTTTCACCTCTTGTATTATGTAGCTGAAAATCCAAGAGCCCCCCGGCTGATTTACAAAGAAAAGTAAAATTCATTGAAATTGCTCTTTCTGAACAACGGGACAATTCACCATTGTTTTGGGTATTCTGAATACAATTTCCCGCTGGTTCCCCATCCACGTTCTGTCACAGAGGATGCAAATTTCAAGTTGCTCCAAAGCTGTCACCTGTGTAACCCCCTGCCTCAATATCTTTGTACTATAACTACAATAAAAATGGTGTCTACTGTGATATAACAGGGAAACTAAAGTCCCTCTGCGTTTCAGAGACCTCATTATAATCATTTGCGACTTATCAAATAACTCCTAAGTGAACTCTAGGAGCCTTATGTCTAATGTTGATGATGTTGACTGCTCGAGCCACTGATGGCACCTGTAAGTCATTGAATTTCTCTGCAGATGTGAATGCAGTATCCGGTGAAGGCTCTGCATACAAAAAACATGGCATGGCATGGATCTATTATTCCATAACAATATGGTGCACAGTAGAGGCACTATACCGTGGCCCTCAGTAACTATAGCTACAGTCATATGAAAAAGTTTGGACACCCCTATCAATCTTAATCATTTTTAGTTCTAAATATTTGGGTGTTTGCAACAGCCATTTCAATTGGCTATATCTAATAACTGATGGACACAGTAATATTTCCGGATTGAAATGAGGTTTATTGTACTAACACAAAATGTGCAATATTAGTTATTAGATATATCAAATTGAAATGGCTGTTGCAAACACCCAAATATTTAGAACTAAAAATTATTTAGATTAATAGGGGTGCCCAAACTTTTTCATATGACTGTATATAGTAAGGAGCTGTAAGGACTCTGTATGTCTCCAGATGTTGATTAGAAAGAGTCCCCTGATTTGTGAACATTATATATGAGGCTTCCCCTATCCCTACTTGGTTCCCCCTTCTCTAAACCAGAGATGCAGGGAAACTTTGTAATATGGAGTCTTCAATGTATTGCAAGGACAGACGCTCATGTGAATGGCCACCATGTAATACTACATTCTGGCTGCAAGGGAAAGGTCTGGCTGGTAGCAATCAGGGGCTTTTGCAAAATCCTTTTCTGAGACTGGGTCAGTAATGGGGAGATGGCCACGCTTGTGCAGCTCTCCCCCATTCATGTCTATGGGAGTTTCGAATACAGCCGAGCCCACTCACTTGGCTATGTGTGGAGCTGCCATAGAAATGAAGAGAGAAAACTACACAAGCGTGGCCATCTCCCCCTTCACTGAGGTCGGCTTGTACTGAGCTATGAGCAGGTCTCAATAAGGATTTTGGCAAAACCTCTCTAATAGTAGCTCCTACCTGAAAGGAAGACATCCTCTTTAAGGGGGAATGCTACATTACACCATTATATAATTATAAAATATATTTATGTCAGTTGAAACATTGTCTCCTAAAATCAATATAACTAATTTAGAAATTACCTTATCAAAAAAAACTAGACCTGATGTTTCTCACTATTATGGTTGGCACGGAAACTGAACGCATGATATTTTCATGAAACAGGATTGTCTGTGCTTGAGGTATTTTCATGATTAAAACTTGGGGCCTTATGTATGTACCTATAGCAACCAATTAGCGCTCCTAGCAACCAGTCAGAGCCCATGGCAACCAATCAGAGCTCATAGCAACCAATCAGTGCCCATATCAACCAATCAGAGCCCATAGCAACCAATCAGAGCTCATAGCAACCAATCATAGCCCATAGCAACTAATCAGAGCTCATAGCAACCAATCAGAGCTCATAGCAACCTATCCTAGCCCATAGCAACCAATCAGAGCTCATAGCAACCTATCCTAGCCCATAGCAACTAATCAGAGCTCATAGTAACCAATCATAGCCCATGGCAACCAATCAGAGCCCAAAACAATGAATCAGAGCTCATAGCAACCAATCAGAGCCCACAGCAACCTATCAGAGTCCATAGCAACTAATCAGAGCTCATAGCAACCTCTCAGAGCCCATAGCAACCAATCAGAGCTCAAAGCAACCACTCAGAGCCCATGGCAACCAATCAGAGCCCACAGCAACCTATCAGAGTCCATAGCAACCAATCAGAGCTCACAGCAACCTATCAGAGCTCATAGCAACCAATCAGAACCCACAGCAACCAATCATAGCCCATGGCAACCAATCAGAGCCCAAAGCAATGAATCAGAGCTCATAGCAACCAATCAGAGCTCATAGCAACCAATCAGAGCCCACAGCAACCTGTCAGTCCATAGCAACCAATCAGAGCTCATAGCAACCAATCAGAGCTCATAGAAACCAATCAGAGCCCATAGCAACCAATCAGAGCCCATAGCAACCAATCAGAGCTCATAGCAACCAATCAGAGCCCATAGCAACCAATCAGAGCCCATAGCAACCAATCAGAGCCCATAGCGACCAATCAGAGCTCAGCTTTGATTTCCGATAGGGCTCTTCAAAAAATGAAAGTCTTTCTGCTAGACAGTTTTCATACCTAAGTCCGTTGCTTTTTATTAATTGTCTCAGTATTTAATCTACAGTATGATAGTACTCCATTAGGGTGCGTCTACATGGCAAGGAATTGCAGTCGGTTTTTGACCCGGATTTGGATTTTCAAAACCGTCAAAAACGTACTGTGAAACCATCCCCATAGACCTCCATAGAAAATCTTGTTTTTTTCCCAAAAACTTAGTAAATGTTCATGAATCCAATATTTTTCACTCGGAAAGTGTCAGAAAATTTACTATTGAAGTTAATTGCATGAAAAACGACCAGAAAGCTTTGTGCGCATTTTTTGCCATGGTTTTTGGATTTGGTTTTCCAATTGTTTTTTTGCATCATAGAGCACTATTGATTTTTTGGACGCTCTTTGACCCAAAAAACAACTGAAAAACCGTATCAGAAAAACACGCCAAAAAAAGAACAAAAAGTTAAAAATCCTCGTGTTTTTGTGTTAAATACTGTTCAAATACTGGTTGAAAACTGAGATTTTTGGATTCAGAATCCAACACGTATTTTGTCCCTTGTCATGTGGACACAGCCCATGCAGGTTTACCTTAGAAAGTTAAAAAAAGGATAACTGCATCCTCCATAACAGTGGCTCTTCCATGTTTCAGCCCCAAGAAACTTTACCTTCCACACTCCCACCACAGTCTCTCTGTAATTCTAGTTGGAAGTTTTTAGGGTACTGTTAAAAACCGCATCGGATGACGTGATTTTCACAGAGTATTTATTGCATCCTCCACGTGGATTTAGGGTCGTTATTTTTATTCACACTTTACAGTAGAAACAAGTCCCATTCATTTCTATGTGGTTCTGGATGCAGATCTGTGTTACAAACCCCAAACAAATGTTTTGGTTCTGTTCTACACAAGGACTTTAGCGCCTTAGTAGTGCCTCCCTACAGTACAGTACGGTACTACATGTCCTGTACTGCTCTTACATGTAGTAGTGAGGTGCATGTAGTGATTGGCGGTCTAGTAGCACCCTCTACAGTACAGTGCGATACTACATGTCCTGTACTGCTCTTACATGTATTAGTGTGGTGCATGCAGTTATTGGCGGTCTAGTAGCTCCTCTCTACAGTACAGTGCGGTATTACATGTCCTGTACTGCTCTTACATGTATTTGTGAGGTGCATGCAGTTATTGGCGGTCTAGTAGCTCCTCTCTACAGTACAGTGCGGTATTACATGTCCTGTACTGCTCTTACATGTATTCGTGAGGTGCATGCAGTGATTGGCAGTCTAGTAGCATCTCTCTACAGTACAGTGTGGTACTACATGTCCTGTACTGCTATTACATGTATTAGTGAGGTGCATGCAGTTATTGTTGGTCTAGTAGCGCCTCTCTACAGTACAGTGTGGTACTACATGTCCTGTACTGCTATTACATGTATTAGTGAGGTGCATGCAGTTATTGTTGGTCTAGTAGCGCCTCTCTACAGTACAGTGTGGTACTACATGTCCTGTACTGCTCTTACATGTATTAGTGAGGTACATGTAGTGATTGGCGGCCTAGTAGCACCTCTCTACAGTACAGTGCGGTGCTATATGTCCTGTAATGCTCTTACATGTGCCCTGATGAGCGGTTCCTTTGGGCACCAAATGAGGGCTCCATTTTCTTTTTTTCTGGTACTTTGTGTATAAAGTACATGTCCTCATGTCCTCATCATAGAAAGTGATTTCCAGCTTCCAGCAGCTTTCTTTGATGTTATATTGAAGACCTTTCTTTAGCTCTATTAGTTTCTGCTCCATTTTCTTTCATCTTCATTTTGCATTATGTTGGTGACATTTTGGGGCTTTGGAACCAATTATCAGTTTTCAGTGGTTTCAATGTTCAATGGGGCAGATTAATTAATACTGTAAAGTTAAAGTAGATAGACCTAAAATGTGCCACGTTTTTCAGTGTTAATAAAAGTGGCGCAAGTTTAGACTGTCTAGTCTAAGGGTGCTTTCACACAGTGTGGTTTTGGTGAGTTTTCTCACTTGCAGTACTGCACAGCAATTAAACTGCTTTTATTACCAGCAAGCTTCTTTCAGTTATCTAAATTGTATGGAAAGGTGTTACAAGTGAGTGATCAGTTATTGTGTTTGAAGTCTTGCGGATTCTAAATACAGTAATTGATTACTCACTTGTAACACCTTGTGAAACTTTTTAACTGAAAGAAGCTTGCTGGTAATAAAGGCAGTTTAATTGCTGCACAGTACTACAAGTGAAAAACCGCAGCAAAAGTTTCCACCTTCTATTATTTGGCTTACTTTATGCCACTCATTGCGGCATAATTGTGGCACACAACGCTACACAATAAGCCACGCCCTTTATCAGGAGACTACGCCTTATTACCAGGACATCTCCTTTTTGTAGGATAAGGCCCAGATGTGTCTAGAAACTGTCTAAAGCACATAATATACACTCACCGGCCACTTTATTAGGTACACCTGTCCAACTGCTCGTTAACACTTAATTTCTAATCAGCCAATCACATGGCGGCAACTCAGTGCTTTAGGCATGTAGACATGGTCAAGACAATTCCTGCAGTTCAAACGAGAGCATAAAGTATGGGGTAGAAAGGTGATTTGAGTGCCTTTGAACGTGGCAGGGTTTGTTGGTGCCAGAAGGGCTGGTCTGAGTATTCAAAAAACTGCTGATCTCCTGGGATTTTCACGCACAACCCCATCTCTAGGGTTTACAGAGAATGGTCCGAAAAAAAAAAAACATCCAGTGAGCGGCAGTCTGTGGGCGGAAATGCCTTGTTGATGCCAGAGGACAAAGGAGAATGGGCAGAACTGGTTCGAGCTGATTAGAAAGGCAACAGTGACTCAAATAGCCACCGTTAAAACCCAAGGTAGGCAGAAGAGCATCTCTGAACGAAACAGTACGGCGAACTTTGAGGCGATGGGCTACAGCAGCAGAAGGACCACACGGGTGCCACTCCTTTCAGCTAAGACAGAAACTGAGGCTCCAATTTCCCCAAGCTCATCGAAATTGGACAGTAGAAGATTGGAAAAAACGTTGCCTGGTCTGTGAGTCTCGATTTCTGCGCGACTTCGGATGGTAGGGTCAGAGTTTTGGCGTTCAACAAATGAAAGCATGGATCCCTCCTGCTTGTATCAACGGTTCAGGCTGGTGGTGGTGGTGTCATGGGTGTGGGGAATATTTTCTTGGCACTCTTTGGGCCCCTTTTGGGACCCAAATTTAGCATCGTTGCAACACCTTGTGGAATCTATGCCACGAAGAATTGAGGCAGTTCTGAAGGCAAAAGGGGGTCCAACCCATTACTAGCATGGTGTACCTAATAAAGTGGCCGGTGAGTGTATGTAGTATTATGCATAACAGCATTTTTCCGCAAATTGCGCAATAATTCTGGTGCACACGGCTTAATAGCGGGGCGTATAGTACTGCTGCAATTACGGCGGGTCTTTTGGAGTCGCGCTGATCGGCGCGTACTCCCGCAGCGCAGGAGTGCCAACAGCCCGCCGGACCCATAGATATGCATTATTTACGGCACTACAGCGCCGCGGATAAATGACAGTGGGGAGAGGAGGTGTTCTCTGTGAGAACCATGGATTACCGTAATGATTGGGGCGCATTTTGCTCGTATTAGAGCGCAGTACGCTCACAATACGTGGCGAAATGTGCCCCAAAATAAGCCGTGTGAACTTACCCTACGGGTATGTCTAAAATTGAAATTTAGCCAGCTCACCCCTTCTGAAGTCCCAACTTGCATGGAACCACACCCCGCCCATAAGAGATCACCACTGTCAAAAAAAATGTCCAATTTTCTTTCAGCAAACTTGAATCAGGAAAGGATAAAATCAATCCACTTTATTTGAAAATATATATATAAATAAGTACATAGCTAAGATGTGAATAAACAGGGCAATTTTTGACGTGTTTAGGCGATTTGTTATTAGTCATAACATGCTATGACTAAGAGCACACTGCTCGAAACGCGTCAAATTGACCTGTTCTATTCACATCTTAGCTATGTACTTATTTATATATATAATTTTCAATAAAGTGGATTGATTTTATCCTTTCCTGATTCAAGTTTGACTGAAAGAAAATTGGACTTATTTTTTTAAAATAAAATGGATATATAAGTTATATAATGTTTTTATATATATTTTATATATATATTATATATATAATTTTATATATATTATATATATATTATTATATTTATTAAATTTTTATATATATGTTAAATATAAGTTATATATAGGGGTATATAAACCATGTAAAAAAAAAAAAAAAACTCGAAACATACATTTTTCCACCAAATTTCCACCAAATTCGAAAACCAACTTAAAAATCTGCTTCAAAAACCGACTATAAAATACCGTTGGATTCTGGGTATATGTACAGTATGTAAATGAGGATTAGTGCCATTTCTGGCCATTATATAACTTATATGGCATACAGCTTGCAGGCTCTATCTCTAATTTTTAGTTATTGCTGAGCTAGTGGGTGGAGACTAGCTGCTATGACGTCTCCCATACACTGCATATACACACACGTTCAGCATATAACGTAATACTTCAATGAGCTGATCCATCTTGAGATGATTTTTTGGCAGTTTTTTTTTTTTAAGTAAATGGTGAGTTTTGGTGGGGGAAGTCTGATAGGTAAAGTAAGAAGCTTTTTCCTTTAATAAGATACAAGCAGTCCCCAGCTTACACCGTTCCGACCGTTCTGACTTACATCTGTCGCCTAGTTATAAACGGAGACTTAGGGCGCGTTCACACGGAACAGGACAAATACCAGCCGGTTTGCCGGCGGTATTTGTCCTGTTTTTCGCCCGTCCCCTCGGCCGCGGGGGGGATGGCTTTTTCTCCGCGATGAGTGGAGAAAAGCCCTCCCCCCTCCCATTGAGAAGCACATCTTCCGTCCGGAAACCGGACGGAAGATGGTGCTTCTACAATGTTTTGCCGCCGGACCGCCGGTGGAAAAACCGCCCGACGGCAAAACCCGTGCAGTGGGGACTGCTGCGCGGGTTTTCCATAGAGCACAATTGTGCTCATTTTCGGCCGGTTTTTCAGGGGGTCTGAAAAACCGCAAACCAGCTGAAAAACCGGCCGATAACCTGTGCCGTGGGGACATGCCCTTATGGGGAATGCTGGCACTTGTAGTTCCATGTTCCATGGCAAGTAGTAGCTGAGGAACTACAAGTTCCAGCATGCCACAGCAGCACATGAGGTAAAATCTTCTTAACAGGGGCACAGACAGCAAAACAAAACAAAAACCCTTCCCTGCACTATTTAAAACTAAAAAAAAACCTTTTTGTTCTGGAGTTACTTTTAGGGTGCTTTCACACAATGCGGTTTTGGTGCGTTTTTGATGCGTTTTTTTGGATGTGTTTTTTGTGCAGGAAGGCAAAGCAATTAATGCTGTACATTGTTGCACAAAAAACGCATCCAAAAAACGCACCAAAAACGCACCGTGTGAAAGCACCCTTAATAAATCTACCTGTTCCGAATTCCATACAAATTCAACTTAAGAACAAACCTACAGTCCCTATCCCATTCGTAACCCGGGGACTGCCTGTATTTTGTAAGTGAAAGGGTTTTTTTTGTTTAAAGATTCATCTCTCTTTTATATCAGTGTGCTTCCCTCTCTACTTTTCTAAAGCAGTCTTGAGTCTGATGATAGCCCTAGCTACTAAAATTACACAACTGTGATCTTTTAAGCATGCCCTCAATGTATTTCATCATAATATGAAACAAATGAGCTCATGGACTTACTGTCTATGAATTGGTGCACATGAGGTTGGAGATTTGGAAGAAAATAGCTCTTTCAGAAACAGTGCCCCACCTGTCACAAGGTTGCATATGGTATTGCAGTTCAGTCCCATTCCCTTCAATGGAGCTGAGCTTCAATTCCATGAACAACTCAATGATTTCTTGATGAAAGCAGTCACATTATCTAATCCTGGCAACCCCTATAGCCACGCAGGAGGAATTTACATTGAATCTTTAATGTTGCATTAAATGGTACTAACAGCCACATTAAAGCCTCTACAGCTGTACTGGCAAATGATGCAGTGTTGGTGCCACCATTGATATCCACCATTTGTCTTACTAAGCATATCTTTCTCCCCAATCATCTGCGGACATACATTTTATTATATGAAATCCCGTAAGTCTGTTAAAATTTCAGATATTACAGATTCAGATCATTTCAAAGCAGTTCAAAAGGCAACGACAGCGTCTGAATATTTCCAGCAGACTGCAAAGTATATACATAATATAAAATAGTGTGAAATCTGATTAAACATCCAGAGAGATGAAGGAATGTGGTCATAAAGGATCTTAAAATCTCTAATTCCAGTAGTGTCTGTGAAGTGCCTCAGCTGTGGGACATTTTTTTTATCTTCTAAGCTCTAACAATTCTGCCTTCCATCAAGGTTCAAAGCCCTTATTAATGAATAGATTTAATAGAGATGAGAAAGTAGATAGAACTCCATCAGTTTTATAACATCCTAGTTATCATCTCTGAGGCTGCCTAATATAGATGTCATGCAATAAGGCAGGCGTTGCTATTGGCTTGGCTGGATTTTGACATGAAATTAATATATTTAATCCATTTGCCTAAATTATAACAGAAAAGCAATGTCAGAAAAGAGAGGCTTGCTGCAATCGCACCCGAGTTGTGGCTGCAGGGCATGAGCTTGGAGCAATACCAAATGGTTGCGGGTACAAGTACTCTATCCCTATAGTCAGGGCCATCTTGTCCATTGGGCACACTAGGTAGTTGTCCAGGGGACCCACAAACTAGGGGCCCCAAGCAGTTTATGCATGTCCCAGGAATCCGGGGAATATGCCCTGAATCCCTGGGTTGGCACTACTTATTTAACTGTTTGTGTGTTCTCAAGACATGCAAACCATTAAAAACCATGGCTCCCTGCCAATTAGTCTTGTAGGCTGCCTACAGGAAGTCAACAAAGTGTCCCAACATAATCGGCGTGATGACATGGGTGTGCTTGGGGACGGTTAGGGCTTGTCCCTACGGCACAGGTTTTCAGCTGGTTTTACACATGGTTTTCGGTTTTGAAAACCGTCTGACAAACTTTTAAATGGACCTATATGGAAAACCCGTGCAGCGGTTCCCTCTGCACGGATTATCTGCCGGATGGTTTTTTAGACCACCAACGGTCCAAAAAACATTGAACATGTTTATTCTTCCGCCCGGTTTTCGGGCAGAATATGAACATCTCAATACGAAGGGGGAAGGGTTTTCTCAGCAAACAGCGGAGAAAAGCCGTCCCCCTGCGGCCGTGTGCATGGCCACAAAACAGAGCAAATGCCGGTCGGATAATCCAACCAGTATTTGCTCTCTGCCGTGGGGATGGGCCCTTAGAGGTATGGCATGTGGTGTCATGTTTGGGCATGGATAGAGGCATGGCTTTGTATGATGTAGTGTATTTGGACTGGGTCTACTGCACTGTTATGCCCATGATGATGTTAAGATGGCCCTGCTTATAGTGCCCTCATCTATGTCCATCTAGTAAATAGAAGTCACCCCATGTTAGGACCCTTGCCCTGTATGCAACATACAGCTTGTACTAATGCCTTCTCTAATTCATCACACACTAGTGCATCTCAAAAAATTAGAATATCATTAAAAAAGGGGTTCCCCAGGACTATCTTTTATTTGTTATAGGGCATAAATGTGTGATAATAAACCTTTGTATGAGGGTAACAGGAGAAAGAAAAGCCGATATGGGAAGTCTGAGGAAGTGTAATTTTGCATGTTATGTGAAACTTCTGCCAATAAATACGGTATTTTTACCTTTTTCTAACAACATTGGAGTCTCTGCTCTATTTTGGAACCACATAGTTGTTGGCTTTTTTAGTGGGTCAACTGTTGGGTTTTTACTCGATTTTACTTATATTAAACCTTGTAATTTATACTGTAATGAGTTTATACAATATATGGGTTTCTCTATTTGACTTCAATTATTGATATCAATTATCTTTTCAGTCATATTCTAATTTTTTTAGATGCACTAGTAGTTAAACTTATGCAGGGTCAAACAACATCATGGCTGAAAAGTGTTGTAAGGCCGTGTTCAAACAGGGTATATAGTCGCAGTTTTTCTGCAGTTTATGTTTGTAAAAGCCAATATAAATATATGATATATTTGCAGGGCGGGTGGTCACTAATATTATTGAATAATATCACTGAACACCTTGCTTCCATGCACATTTGTTTCATTGGGGTGACATCCATCCACACATCTCAGTGGGTTAGCACCCGATATTATCATTTGTGTATCAGGTTCCCAGTGGACGCAGGTGAGGAAGAAATATCCCGTCACCTTAGGTGCACAATTCTCTCTCATAATAGTTATCATAAACCATCATATGGATGGAGACCCTTCTACCTGAGTATACCTAGGGCTAGTTGCATCAGTCCTCACCTTTGGGACCTCTGCTCAGCACAGGCCTTCAAGCTTCACAGGATGACTGTTGTTATGCCAGAGTACCTGTCCATCCCTACTACAGTGTAACTTCAACATCAGCACCGACAAGGAACATGGCCTTGTGGGTACCTTGATTCTTTTTTAACCCATATCAGAGAATCCCTCAACATACAATACACATGACCGGCACTGACTGATCAAACCAGGTCCTTTCCCTTAAATCATCCTGTCTTTCATAATGTGGAAAGACAACTTTTAGGATGTACCAGCCATCGTACTCTGCCCCTGTGACATCTTCTGGATGTAAGACGACTTCCTAGGTACATAGCACTTTGTGTCTTTGACTGCATTCCCATAAAGGTGCAAGTGCGGGTTTCTTGATACCCATCTGGTAGATCTGATGGGAGTTGGATCACTGTTGATATAGTATTTGTACTCTCTCATGCACAAGCCATGTAAACCATATTGCATGGCTGAGAAGTTCTCTACCAGTGTGTAATGATGGACTGACGGCTCTCCATCAGCTAAGCCATTGCTGTTCTGATCTTACTTATTTTCAAAGTGAGAGCAGGTCTTAACTCTGCTTGTTTACAGCAGGTTTTATAGGTTGCACACTATCTCTCTCAGCTCTAGCAGCCCTGGTCAGGATGGTGACATCACTCCCTGCTGTGTCTTAACAGCAGCACCGGAGTTTGCTTATGTTTCTTACTGACAAACTTTAAAGGGAACCTATCGCACTGAACATGAGATCTGATCTGCCCTTAGCAGGTTATAGAGTGAGAGGAGCTGAGAACATTGATATATAGTTTTGAGGGGAATGATGATCAGTAAGCTTGTAATTCATTCATTTACATTTTTTGCTTATTCTGGGTTAAGGAGTCCAGTGGATGGTCTTATCTATGATTGACAGATATCTCTGTAAGCACATTTATACAGGGAAGGCCGTCAGTCACTGATATGTCTGCCCACTGGACTCCTTAACCTAAAGTAAGCTGAAATGTAAATGAATCAATTATAAGTTCTACTGAATCTTTCCCCACAAAACTATATATCGATCTGCTCAACTCCTCCTGCTCTGTAACACGCTGTCTGCAGATAGCATGTTCAATGTGCCAGGTTCCCTTTAGTCCTTTAGAGCCCTGTAACTTGCCCTGCTGTTAAAACCCCTCCATCACCAATGTTGCACTAATAGACTCAGTCCCTTCTGTAGAATCACTTACAGCCGGAACAGAAAGTGGGAGCCTGAAGCTGCCTGTGAAGAGCAGCCAGCTGGAAAAACCCCATTAAACTGTGCCTTCACTTACAATCTCTCAGTCTGACACTGAATGTGGAGAGATGCTTCTGTACACTCAGAGATGCCTTTACGGGTCAGTGCTGGCAGTACTTCTGTCCGGGTCCTGGCATCATTGGAACAGATGTTGGCTCGTGCCTACTGCAGTCATTGATTGGTTGCATTGGACATTGCCCAGTGTCACTGGTCAAAAGTGAAGGCACGGAAGGATGGCATTAGGCAATGTCATGTGACCACTGCAACCAATAAGCAGTTTCAGTGTGCACGAGCTGACTGGGACCCAAAAACAACAGAAGACCTTCCAGCATCCCTGTAATGGAGTTGGGTACAGAGGTATGTTTTTTTTACTTACACCCACAGCAGCACACTTAGATGGACAACCCCTTTAAGCCAATTTTTTGCATGGTCTTGAATTTCAAGTCAAGAATCTTTCTACTAAGCCATACCCGGTTGTTGAGCCCAACACAATTGTCACACATATGGTGCATGGCAGGTACACCAGTTTATAGCCACAAATTGTAATAGAGTAGCAAGGGCTCAGCTATAGGAGGTGCCGAGATAGCAGTTATTACTGGTCCCTAGAGTATGATCGGGCCCAAACGCCTCTCTGTCACATAAGAAAACACCAATGCTATAACTAGTACATAGTAGTTAGGGGCCTTATTATAGAACTTGCATCATGATCTTTAAGTTACGCCTCTGCAAAGTAGTATCTCTGCCATAATATTAAAATGCAATAACTCTGGCTTTGAATATCCCCCAAAATGGCCTAAACACAAAAGTATTTGGCCAACGTAATATAGAAACTGGTGAATCTAACACCCCCAGACAATCTAATAGAACTGGCTCCCCAAGTGGATTGACGTGGGCCAAGAATTTGGGAAAGCAAACATACAATGAAATCAGAGACTGACTCAAAGAATCCACATTAAATACGTAACCAACATAGATTAGCGATGGATCTAAGCAGGCTTCCCATTGGGTTCTCTCCCGAACACTGATCTATACTCTCTATACTATTTTGTACATATTGTTGCAAAAGGTAAAAGGCACTATTATAGCATGTATTCAGCCGGCTTTGTTTCTTTTATTCTCTGAATCAAAGGATGACAGGGATATGAACTATTTAAAGTTAGGACCATAATTTGACGCGTTCATCTACATAAGTCTCACTTCAGGCAAATCGTTATGCATGCAAAATATCTTGTAACCCTATGCTGAACAAAGAATTGGAGCAGAATTTTTTTTTTTGAAAACCTAGATTAAATGTGTCTTCCATTATTTATAAAAACTTCCCTACTGGTCCCCACTGTGCTGAAAATTAGCTTGTACTTGTTTTCATTGTGGCTGTTCCAGTGTCTCCGTTAAGTATCAGTCAATTTATCTATTTATTTTATTGCTGTGGAGGTCGATAGGTAAAGGACTGGAAAAATGTTATGGAAGAAAGCCCTCCAGTAGGTGGTCATTTATATTCAAGCAGGTTGTTCTGAACATGTGGTCTCAGGTCTCATGCACGTGGCTGTATTTTCAGCTTCCGTTTCTGTTCTTTGCCTCTGATTTGTGTCATTGGATACCACTAAATTCTGTTGTACCGAAGTGCTGCATTCTGCCCTACATGAATGCTTCTGGGGGAGATTATCTCCATACATACCCAATGAACCATAGTAAAATGGGACACAAACTGGACATAGCTAGAATTCCTAGGTCCCCATGGCAAAATGAGATGGACCCCATCAACTGTAATAGCAGTAATATTAACCATTTATAGGGTCCCATAGTGAAATGAAATAATCCCCACCAACTATGTGGTCTCCCTGTCTCGGCCTCTCTATGTGGTCTCCCTGTCTCGGCCCCTCTATGTGGTCTCCCTGTCTCGGCCTCTCTATGTGGTCTTCCTGTCTCGGCCTCTCTATGTGGTCTCCCTGTCTCGGCCCCTCTATGTGGTCTCCCTGTCTCGGCCCCTCTATGTGGTCTCCCTGTCTCGGCCCCTCTATGTGGTCTCCCTGTCTCGGCCCCTCTATGTGGTCTCCCTGTCTCGGCCCCTCTATGCGGTCTCCCTGCCTCTGTCCCTCTATGCGGTCTCCCTGCCTCGGTCCCTGTATGAGGTCTCCGTGTCTCAGACCCTCTATGCAGACTCCCTGTCTCGGCCTCTCAATGTGGTCTTTCTGTCTCGGCCTCTCTATCTGGTCTCCCTGTCTTGGCCCCTCTATGTGGTCTCCCTGTCTCGGCCCCTCTATGTGGTCTCCCTGTCTTGGCCCCTCTATGTGGTCTCCCTGTCTCGGCCTCTCTATGTGGTCTCCCTGTCTCGGCCCCTCTATGTGGTCTTCCTGTCTCGGCCCCTCTATGTGGTCTCCCTGTCTCGGCCTCTCTATGTGGTCTCCCTGTCTCGGCCCCTCTATGTGGTCTCCTTGTCTCAGACCCTCGATGCGGTCTCATAACAGTAATATGAGCCATAATTAAAGACATAAGTAAAAGTGCCATATATTAGAGAATCCACATAAAAGAGCTAAGAATCAAAAAGACACCAACTTGTTATTCTCTACAAAACAGTAGAGTTTTCTTGTACCTGAGTTGGCCCCCCACAGGTTCTGGGTCCCATAGCAGCTGCCATGGCTTCTATGGCTAGAGTTACGCCCATGAACATAGAATCCAAGTGGCACTATAGTATCAGACAGCCTAGAAGACTGGAGCAAAGTACTGATCTAAGGGAGAAATTCTTCAACCCATATAAAAGAATGGGCCTAATTGATCAAAACTGTCTACTTGTAGAACTGTCTTTTTTTCGACACAGCAGACAGAGATCAGCAAAGCTCTGATTGTTTTTTATGGGCAACAAAGATGATTCTACTCTTAGCCAGTTTTGATAAATAAGGCCAAATATGTTGATTTTTTTTACAAAAAGTTTGAAGACTTTGTCTAAGTGATAAGCTACTAATGCCCAAAAAAATAGAAAAAAACCCTAAACTCACCTTCCTCCTCTCCTCCGTTCCAGCACTGACTCTTCCGGTCTTCTGTTTAACTTCTGTCCTCTCGTGAATGGGCCGTCGCCGCTGCAGTCGCTGATTGGCTGCCGCGGTCAGTGGCCGCTCTTACAGCCGTTCCATAGAGTGGTAAAAGCAGATACGTGACCACTGTAGCCAATCAGTGGCTGCAGCGTTGAAGTCCCATCCAGCAGAGAACAGAAGGTAAACAGAAGACCGGGCAGACCCAGAGCTACAACAGAAGGGAGCAGGACGGCTAGTATAGGGTTTTTTACATTTTATTTGGCACCAGTAGCCTACAACAGACAAGTTTTCCCACAATAGAGTTTGACAGCATATTGATAGATTATGACATCGAAATTTGATAGGTGTGGGTCCCAAGTCTGGGAACAAGGCTCCCGAAAATCTTGGCTGAAAATTAAGAGCCGGTCATGTCTGTGCTCGATTTTTCATTCTGTTCTATGGGAGTTCCCAGTACAGGGGAACGGTGTGTTCGGCTACTTTTGGAGCTCCCATAGAACAGAATGGAGAGTCGTGTGCAAGCATAATCGGCTCTTCATTCTGAGCTGAAACTTTCGGGGGCCTGTTCACAAGATAGGTGCGGGTACCAGAAGTGGACCGGACATCCCCTTTATCAGTCCAATTGGCTTATTATAATTTCCAAAAAATTGCACAGTGTGTGGCCAGCATACAGATACGAACTCACTGCTGTGCTCTACATTGCTCTCTTCCACAAGACTACCATTCAAATAATGCAAACATGACAACAGAGCTCATCAGACAAGTAGATCAGACACTTTTTTCACACCATAGAAGAAGAGACAGCCTCCAGCAGGTTAGCAAATGTAGAAAAATTCTTTATTCCTCCAAAAAACACCAAAAATTGCGACGTTTCAACCTAATCAAGCAAGATAAAGACCTTATTAGGTTGAAATGTCACGATTTTTGGTGTTTTTTGGAGGCATAAAGAATTTTTCTACATTTGCTAACCTGCTGGAGGCTGTCTCTTCTTCTATAGATTTTGAGTATATGTTGCCCTGTGTATTCAGGGGTTTGAGACTTTGCATTAACTAGGTTTGGAGATTGTGCTGCGGGGTCTCTATCTTTTCTGAATTTTTACACCAATCGGACAATTTATTGCTACGACATTACCCGCCGGATCATTGTGCACGAACGTATCCTTGCATGTGAAGCTCTCTGCAGTATCTTTTGCACGGCCCTCTAGCTGAGATTTGCCGGCCACCTCTGGCCTTGCATTTTTATCAGCAAAGGAAAGCTGCTGCACATTCATTGCTGTTCAGTCTTGGCTGAGAGGGTTAATATTAGACGTCCCATGTTCCTCTGCTCTTGGGCTCCTCTTTTATTCACAGAAACCCTGCAAATTTCCCCCCATGCACAAACAGCAGCCAATCAGCTGCCGGTTCCAGCCCACCTCGACCAATCAGAGGGCATTACTTTTTAAAAAAAGGCCAACTCTGCGCAGTTTGTTTGGGGTGGGCAAAATGGTTTCTAAGTGTTTGAGTGTGGAGGGGGCAGGACTGGAAAGGGGGTTTTTTGTGGGAGATGTTGGGGGGGGGGCAAAAGGGGATGCCCTTTTAGTCAGACATGAATAGCAAGTTAGAAACAAAAAAAAAGAAAGAAAAAACAAACTTTTTCATTTTTTTGGGAGCAAAAGGGCTGGGGGCCCTTTTTTTTCCCTTTTGAACAGCCCCAAAAATTCCCCTGCGGGCGACAAAAGAAAAAAAATTACTGAAAGTGCCCCCCCTTGTACCAACCTTTGCGTGCCCCTCCCCCTTTAATAAAGGGGTTAAATTCCCTCCCAAATTGGGGAAATTTTCCAGGACGGCTTTTTCCCTTTAGGGAAAAAATTTACAACATTTTTTTCCTAATATGTTTAAACCCAAAAAGGGAACAGTGGGGCCCCAATGCAAAACCTGAATGGGGCCCTACTCCCCAATGCAAAACCTAAAAGGGCCCCCAAAAATTTCCCCAATAAAAAACCCCTAATTGGGGGGCCCTTTTCTCCCCGCAAAACCTGAAGGGGGGCCCTCCCCCCCCAAATGCAAAACCCCTGGAATGGGGGCCCCCATTTCCCCCAAAGCAAAATTTAAAGGGGGGCCCCTTACTCCCCCAATGCAAAACCCTGAATGGGGCCATAAATACCCCCTTCCCGCCCCCACAGAAATCCCAAAAGTCTGGAAATTTCAAGTTAAAATTGAATAAAATTTTACGTGTGAAAGCACAGGGTATGGATAAGTACATTTTGTTGTTGCCCAAAATTAAAGGGGATTTGGGGGCAAAAAGGTGATGTTACGTGAAAGGGATAATTTTTACAATGTATGCCCACGTGCATGAAATTTAAATGAAACCCCCTTTTTAAATTTCCAGAGTTTAATTTGGTACAGTCTATGTCAAAAGGGCTTGGGGTTGGGGGTACAGTGTGATTTTTAAAAGTAAAGGGGTTTAATGTACAGTGGGTTTTTCCCAGCAGGTTTAAATTGTACACAGGGATGCCCAAAAATAAGGGTTTCCCTTATTACAGGGATTTTTAAAACAGTGTGTTGTTAAAATCCGGGGGTTTTAAGTAAAAAATTGTTTTGTCCTTGGCTTGGATAAATTTTACAGTGTGGATGTATGGGGTACAAAAAAATTAAAATTCGGGATGTCACAAGGGCATGGTTTAATGTACTGTGAGGTCGAAAGAAAAGGGTTAATGAAAAATGGGGTGTGTCTTTATTTAACAGGTTTAAAAGTACTTTTGTTTTTTCACAGTGCTTTGCAAAATGTTCCCGTTGTCCCTTTTGTGTTTTTAATTTGGGAAAATTTTTATGCACAGTTATGTAACGTGGATCCCTAATTTTTCCTTTTTTGATGTCCCCAGTACGGGGTTAATGGACCACATTTAGGGGTCAATTTAAGGGTTTAATTGTGTTTTTTGATTTTCATAGAAAAGGGGGAAAATTTATCAACAAGTGATGTCAAAAAGTGGAAAGCCAAAAGGGGTTTGGGGGGGAGGGAAGCCCCGGGGCAGGATTAAGGGCAGTAAAATTTTCAACATTCAGGGTTTAATGCATCCAATGATTTTTTACAGTAAAAGGAAAAAACACATCAAAATTTCCACTGTACAAAAATATAATGATTGAAAATTTAAAAGTAAAATTGAACCCCCTGTTTTTCCTAAAACCCCGGTTTAATTTGCCCCATGTTCAGGGGTAGCCCCCAAAAAACAGCAAGGGGGAAAAACCCAAATGGGACCCCACCCGAAAAACTTAAAAGCGGTTTACATTCTATTTTCCTAATCATTCATGTTTTTCATTTCTAAAATTCTTAGGGGCCTGAGGGGGGAAAATAGGGCCCTTAGTTTTTATTGGGGGGAGTTAAAAACCCCCATAAATTTTTGCTATTACTGTTTTGTTTTTCCCAACCTAATTAAGACACCGGAAATACACAGTAAAAGGGGTTCCCCTTTCAATTTTCCAATTTTAAAATTGGGTTTTAAGTGGCTCCCATTAAAAGGGTTTGGGAAATCAAAAACTCGGGGAAAATTTTGGGAAATTTTGGTTCCTGAGGCCCCCAAAATGTAACCCAAACATAATTGCAACATGAAGGTTAAAATAAAATAAAAGCAATACTAATCCAAATAAAGCGCCATTTCCTTTACCCAAACATCAGAGGGGGCTGCTGGAAGCGGGAAATAACTTTAAAATGTTTAAGGCCCGGGAGCTTCTTTTAAAGGGCCCTCCCTGGTGCCCAAAGGAGCGGGCTTCACCCTTTGGCATAGAAAAAGGAGCAGTAAAGATTTTGGGGGCCCCCCGCACGTACTGTAGAGAACCCCCCAAAATTAGCCCCGCCAATAAACGGGTATGCCCCTTTAAAAAAAATTTCTTTGGAAAAAGCGGGACAAACATGTGTTCCGCACTGTAATGTAATGTTACAAATAGACCGCCAATTAATTTTTAAGGCTCCTACAAATTTAACATGTAAGTGAAAGAAAGGGGAAAACGTATTACCGAATGTAATGTAGAGGGGGCAAAATTTAGGCCACCAATCCCCGCATAAAACCCCACTAAAAACATGAAAGAGCAGTAAAAGTCAATGTCAGTCCCTCACTGTTCTGTAGGGGAGGCGCTCTTAAACCCCCCAATCAACTCCCAAGAAACCCTAAAAAATTACATGAAAGGGAGAAATTTACAAAAATTTTTAAAGAACCCTTAAACTGTCCCTTGGTAGGAGAAAACGCTAATTAAACCCACCCAATTTCATTTTGCTTGTCCTCACTAAATTAAAGAAAGGGGAGCAAAAAAATGCCCAAAAAGTTATTTTGCACTTTTACTGAAAGAGAGGTTTCAAATTTAGACCACCAAAATCACTTCATCACCCCCCAACTAATACATGTAAGGGGCAGTGTTTTTGGAAAAAAACCATTTTTAATTTTACCGAAAATTTTTGAAATTTGGAAAAAGAGGGGGCCCCGTACTAGTCCAATCAATCTTGTTTGCCCCTAAATTAAATTTTCATTTTTAAAAAAACCCGGTACGGGACTTTAAGAAAACCTTTTTAAACGGTTCTTTTGGGAAGGGAGCAATTGGGAACCAAACCAATCTCGGCTTTCCCAAATTTTAACATTTTAAAAAGCATTTTCCAGGACATTTAAAAAGGTAACCGAAACTTTTTTCTGTACAGGGGCCCGCTAAAAGTTTCCCCAAATAAATGCATTGCACCTAACTAAAACTTTGTAAGAGGGGGTACGGGGAAAAGTATTTAACTGCAATTGAAACCGTAGAAGGGCCCATTTAGTTTTGCCAAAATTCATTTGCATGCACCTTTCCACTAAAAACATTAAAAAGGCAAAATACGGAAAACCCAAGTAAAACCGCACGGTTCGGGTAGGAGGGGGGCTTTGCAGTGATTGGGCTGAATTTCAAAAAAATTGCACCTCACTAATACATTCAAGAAAAGAACATGACATGAATTTAAAATTGCACTGTTGAAAGAGGGGGTTTTTTTTTTTTGAAAACCACCAATCACTGCATCCCCACTTCATTTTTAAACATGTAAAGGGGGAAAAGCACAGGACTTTGTATTTTAAGGGCCACTTTACCCCTAGTGGGGGTTCCCTAATTTGCCCGCCAAATTCATTTTTGGCATGCACCTCAAAATTACGGTAAGGGGAAAGCAGGCAGGACTTTTTAAAGAAACCGCACTTTTTATTGTGAGTTTTGGGGGTTTTCTAGACCATAAATCACTTGCATCCCACCTCACTAATAAATGTAAGGGGCGTAAAGGACATATGGGAACGCAAGTTACTGTAAAAGAGAAAAAATTTTTGCCCCACCAATTTAAATGAAATTAAACCCTCACAAAAATCTTTAAAAGGTTTTGTAAAGGACAGAAAGTAATGAAACTGTAACTGTTGAAAAGGCCCGCCTTTTAAAATTTGGCCAATAAATTTTTGGGCATGAAACCTTTCACAAATTAAAGGGTTAAAAAAGCAGAAACAGGGACATTTGGGTCCCCAAAAACCCTTTGGTTTTTCCTGTAGGAATTTTGGGGGCATGCAGGTTTTGGGCCCGAAAAAACTGAGGAAAACCTCACTAATAAAAGGGAAAAGGAACCCAAAAACTTTGACTTTTAAAGAAAATTTTTGGAAAACTTTTATTTTTTAAGAGTGGTGCAAATGGGATTTTTCCCCAAATACTGCATGCCACCCCCAAATTTACTTTTGTGAAGGAGTTTCAGGACATGTGGGTACCGCATGAAACTCTAAAAGGGGGGCGCATAAAAGGCCGCAAATTAAACCTTGAAATGCTCCTCACAAAATTAAAATGAAAAGGGGAAAAATTGAGTCCCCCGGACCACAAAAACGGTAGGGAGGCCTAAAAAGACCATCAATAAACGCAGGGCACCCTCACCTAATACATTAAGAGCAGGTTCCCGGACATTAAGTACGGGCAACGGACGGTAAAAAGGGGGCCCGAAAAGGGTCCCCAACCCAAGAATGTACCTCAAAAAAATTGAAGGGACATTTACAGGACATGAAAAGTCCCGGGCCCCTGAAAGCAAGGGGAAAGGGCACTATTGACTCCCAAATTTAATCATGAATTTCCCTTAAATTTATATGGGTTTTTTTTTTAAGGTAAAATATTAAAGTTAAATTTTGCGGGAAAAGTGTCTGTGAAATTTTTTTCTTGAAACCCGGGAGTAAATTAAAAAAATCCCCAAAATGCCCATTGTATGAGGTGAAAATACTGAAATTTTTTGGAGGGCTTTGGGGTATACTTGGGGGTTCAATTTGAAATGCCTTTTTTTAATTTTAAAACCTTAATAAAATTCCCCAAAATTTTTTTTTGGCTTTTTTTTGCCCCAAAAATTTATGCTATGACAGGCATCCCAAAACTGCGGCCCCCCGTCTTTTTTTGGGTAAAACTACAATTTCCCAATCATTTCCCATTTTTGTTATGGGGAATTTTTTTAATTTCCCAAGGAATGGAGGGTAGTTCCAAAAACAGAAAGGGGGGCCGGCCGGGTTTTTGGAGGATCCCTGGCTTTCGGTTGTGGGATTTTGTATTTTTGGGTTTTGTATAAAGAATTTTACAAGGTTTTTTTAATACCTAGGGAAGTTTACTTGGGGAAAAGGGTTTGGTTGGGCACCCAGGATTTTGGTGCCTGTTTCGTTTTTTTTGCCACCCAATTTATGTAATACATGAAAATTCCTGGAAAGCATTTTCCGGGTTTTCCCTTAAACGTTTTGGCTTAACCCCAGTACAGAAAAAGGAACCTTTTATCCCACAACTCACCCTCCTATTTTTCCTCCCAATCCCCCGGCCCATGTTAAGGGCGGAGCGAATTCTCCCCCCACAACACCCCCTCCTACCCAAAATTAAATTTGGATTTTGCGGGCCCTTTGATTGGGGTTTTTAAAATTTAAAATTCCCTTCCTAGGGTAAAAATGTTGCCCCTAACCCTTTTTTTGTTTGACAAAAGGCAACTCAATTTCTTCGGGGGGGGGAAAGGGGGTTTGGGGTTTTGAAGTTTGGGGTGTTCCTCTATTTTTGTTTTTTTTTTGCAGGGCCGGGGGCCTGCAAAAAAAACGAGCACCAAAATAAACACCCAAAATCGGGCCTGAGAAAATTAATCCACAGTTTTACTTTCTGAAGGGCTTTTAACCCACCCTTCCCTTTTTAACGAAAGGAGGATGTTTTGGGGGTTTTATTGAAAGCCAACTGAAAAGGAATTTTCCCAAGGGCCCAAAGTGATGTTTAAAGACTTTTTTTGGGGTTTTTGAAATCAAAAAAAAAAAAAGGGTAATACCGGGTAAAAATGGGGGAAATTTATTCCAAATTTATGGGGAAAAACCCCCCTTAGTTTCTCTTTCCTTTTACGGGGAATTCTGGGATTTTAAGGGGCTTACCCCCAAAGTTACAGTGGGCTTCAGGTATCTTTAAATTTTCCACCGTACCAATGGTTCTTTAACAAAGGGACAAAAATTTTAAAACCCCACTTTTCCACATAAAATTTTTCCCGGGACAACTGCTGATTTTGCACCCTTTTTGATTGGGGAAGGGAACCCAAAAAATTTAAAAGCCCATATTTAACTTTAAAAAAACCTTTTAAATTAGGCGGGTTCTTGCATTGATTGGCGGGTTTAAATTTGTTGTTTCTCAAACCGGGGTACATTACGGAAATACTTATCCTGTACTGCCCCAAACCATTTTATTATTTGGGGCAATTAAAATTAAAAATTGGGGGGTTTTTCTATAGAAACCCCCTACATTTCCCAAGTGGGAACAAACTTTGGCCCGGTACTTATTTTAAAAAGATTATTTATTTGAGGAAAATTGAAGGTTTTTGGCGTGGTCTTTTACTTGCCCTCTCAAAGGTACTTTTTTGGTACAAAACATGTCCTTGAAATTTGCCTTACTTTGTATTAAGAAAATTTATAATTGGGTTGGCAAATTTTGGGGTTGTTGAACCTCTAACAGAAACAGGGGGCGGTATTAAATGCCCCTTTTAATTGCTCCTTATTTTAAAATTAGGGGAGGTGTATTTAGGGGAATTAGAAAGTTAATTAGCTCCTCAAAAACAGTATTTTTCCCAGTCCCCAAAATGTCCTTTACTCCTCTTAAATTTTATTGGGTGCATGAAATTTATTGGTGGTTTTTTTTGGCGCCTCTCTACCTTTTCATTTGTGGAATTTCTTGGTCCTTTACTCTCTTTACATGTTTTTAGTAAAGGGTGCTTTCAGTTTTTTGGCTTTTCTATTTCTTTCTCTCTACATTTACAGTGGGGTTCTACATTTTCCTGTACGGCCCCCTTACTTTTTCCCCGGGAATGTAAGAACCTTCCTTTTTTTGGGAAAAGGGGGCCCCGGGAAATACCCCTGGGGGTTGGCCCCATAGCCATTGGCGATTGGGGGGGATCTTTTTAAAAAACCAACCCCGGGGCTTTGTTTTAAAAAAAAAAATCATTTTTGTAACCTAAGCTTGGGCGGGCAGATGGAGTTAAAACAAGTAAATTTGCCCATTTTAAACCGGGCCCCCTTTTTAACTCAGCTGAAATTTTTGACTTTTGCTTTGGGCCCGTTTACCCTCCAATAGGGGTGGAAATCGGGTCAAACTACACTTTATTGACTTTTTTTTACTGCTGTTGAATTTTGGTCTAAAACCCCTCCCCCCCGGGGGACCAGTTCGGGGAATTTGGTTTCCCTAGGCTAATTTATTCAAATTGCAACAAGTTATAAAACCTACAAGTGGTTTGTAAAGAGTGCATGACCTTTAATGCCCAGGGGCCACATAACTCTCCTACTTCAACATCCAAGTCAATAAGATTACTAGTCCTAAATTGGGGCCCCATAAAACCGTTGTTTAAGGAAAAAAAAAATGCAGCTCACCCATTCCCTCCTTTTCGCCCTCTATTAGATTTTGCAGTCTTACTTTCCCAAAACCAGCAACTTCTGATGTTTGTAGTGGGTCTTTAAAACCTTTTTATACCCAAAAGTCCCTTTACAAAGGGGGGTCGAAAGTGGCCCGCATTTGGGGCCGACCGGGGCCCCGGACCCAAAGGGGGGGGCCCCCCCCCGGGGTTTTCCCCCGTTTTCGCCATTTTGGGGTTTTTCATTTTTCGCTGGCCCCAAAAAGGGAGCCCGCAAACCCCGGGGTTTTTGCCGCCTCGCGGGTGCGGGCGGCGTTTGAAACCCAAGCCCCGGGGGAATCCCACCGTTTAAACCGGGGGCCGTTTTTTTTTTACAGTGGAAAGGCCGCGGGCGCGTTAGATCATTTTTCAAACGCGGTTTTGGCCTTTTCCTCGGGGGGCCCACATTTTTTCGCCCAAAAGGCTGTTGCCGAGGAGCGTCCCGGCCTGGGGCCGTCAACGCAGGGAGGGGGCCCCCGGGGTTTTTGGCACAGCCTATGACGACTGTGGGGCCTGGAGGGCCACCACGCGATGGGGAAGGGATTTCATCGGTTCCGCCCTTTTCAGGGGTACAAATGGGTTCCGGGGTATCCCCGGGCCCCCCCCTGAAACCGCGCAGGGGGGAAATTCGTGCTACCCGGCCGGGAATTTTTTAATTTTAAAAAATTGGGGCCTTTTTCCCCAGGGCCCCCTTTATTCCCGGGATGGGAATTTTTGAGGCAATTCCAAAAAATTTCCCCCCGTGAAAAAGGGGGGGGACAGGGGGGGGCCGGAGCGCAGGGGGGGGCCCGCCCGGCTTTCCCCAGCCCCAAGACTTGCTTTAAATCCACGGGGGCCTTTATTGCGCCTGAAAAATGGTCCTTTCATTTTTTTCCCCCCCCCCGGGCGGTTTTTCGCCGGGAGGGGAGAAGCACGGAAAACCCACTGTTCCCCTTTGAGAGAAAGGGGAAATTTTTACCGTAATGATTTTCCCCGGAAAGGGAAATTGGTCCCGGGTTCTGAAAGGGCGCTAAAATCCGGCAAGCGTTACGGCGCCTTTTTCCCCCCCAAAATAAGCCTGTAAAAGGGTTGGCCTTAGTTTAAAAAAAAATTTTGGGAACCTGTTTTTTTCCTTACAAAATACCTGCCTGCCTGTCCCCTTCACTATTTTTTTAACCTGCCGCCTGTACCCACACTAAAAAATTTTCCCCTCCCCTTGTACCACAAATATCCTGCCTGTTCCTCACTTTTAATGCCTTGCCCTTAACCAAACTATATTACCTTGCCTCCCTTTTTAACCCAATTAAAAACCCGGCCGGGCCAAAAACCCCTTTTAAAAACCTCCCTTTCCTGGTACATCATTATAAAACCTCCTGCCTTTTCCCACACTTATACCCAGGGGAATTACAAAAAAAACCCGGGGCCAAAAACCCTTCCACTATTTTCCTGCCTGCCGGGTCCCACACTTTTATACCTGCCCTTGCCTTTTACCTCAAATATTACCTACCGGGTACCTCTCTATTTCCCTGCCTGCCGGGTTACAACTTTTATCCCCATCCCTCCCCTTGTCCCCTAACTTTTATCCTACCTGCCTGTACCTAAATTTATACCTGTTTCCCCTTTGAACCCACTATTTAATTTCCCCGGCCTGAAAACCTAAACTATTATACCGGGCCTTTCCCTTCATTTATATACCGGGGGGCCATTTTGCCTTTGTAAAACACTATTATCCTCCTGCCCGTCCCAACCAAAATTTTTCCCATGCCTCCCTTGTACCCACACTTTTATACCTCCCCGGCCGGGTACCTCTAATTAAAAAAATCCCTTCCCGGCCTGTCCCATACTATGAATACCTCCTGCCGTACCTCATTTAATAAACCCCCTTTGTCCCTTAAATAAAAATTAACCGGGCCGGGGCCTTTCCCAAAATTTATATACCTGCCTCCCTTTTTCCCTCACTTTATTCCCCTGCCCCTGCCTGTCCCTCACATATATCCTCCCTGTACCTAAACTTTATCCCTCCCTTTCCTGTCCTCACAATAAAAAGGGGGACCGGGTACAACCTATTACCTTTCCTGTACCTTCAATAAAAAAAACACCTCCCTGTACCAACACTTTTAAACCGGGCCCTTTCCCTTTGAAACCACACAAATTATCCTTGCCTGTCCTCAACTTATACCTGCCCCCTGTCCCCAATCACTTTAAAAACCAAACCTTGCCTCCCTGTACCAAAATATTTTCCCTTGCCGGGCCTGTACCTCCACTTTATCCCTGCCTTTTACCTTTCCCTATATCCCTTCCTTTGGGTCTGCCGTCCCTTTTCTTATATACCTCCTTGTCGCCTGTACCTATCTATAAAACCTGTTTGTACCTATCTATTTCCGGGGCCGTCCCAAATTTTAATTAAAAATTTTCCGGGGCCTTGGGGGGGTTTGGGTCCAATCTTTATACCGGGGCCTAGGGGGAACCTTTAGTGGTTTAAGGGCCCCGAGCTGGGTTTTGACCCCGGGGCCCCCTTTGGGGTCCTTTAGTTTTTGCCCCTGCTTTAAAAAATTTTGGTTTTTTAAACCAAAACATTTTACAAAATTTTGGTCAAATGTTGATTTTAAAGTTTAAAAATTTTGGTCCCTTTCCCCTTCTAGGGAATTACATTTTTGCCATTCTCAGGGTTGGGGCGGGGGGGGGGGCATTTTATTTTTGGAGTTTGGGGAAAAATTGGGGGGGGAAAAAATTTCTATTTGGGCAATTTTTCCCTCTTTTTGGCAGCCTTTTTTTCTAAGAATAAAGGGGTTAGGGTTTTTTTTTGAAATCCCCAAAGGGTCCCTTTTTCTTTTTTCCCCCAAATTTTCCTCTGTTGGGGGTTTTTCAGAATAACACCTTTAACTCGTTAAAAGGTTTTGGGGGGAAACAAAACCACCAAATTTATTTGATTTTAAATTTCCCGCTTTTAAAAAAACCTTTGTTTTTAGGAAAACCAATAACAAATAGGAAAAATTATTAAATGCCTTTGGGCCCAAGGATTTTTAATTTTCTAAAATTTAACATTTTTTAAATAGTTATTTAAAAAAAGGGAATACCAAACAAATGCCCAAAAAAAACCTATCAGAAACCTTCATAAAAAGTTCACCCAAAGAACCCCCGCCCCAAAAGGGGCGACCCCGCACAGGAACACCTACAAAACAAGACAAAAGGACTAATCCCCAAGCAATAGTAATAGCATATAATAAGAATACACTACCACAAGACAATCACTGTTATTATCCGCAATGTTAACATGCACTTCCACTGATTCTAGATACCAGCAAATGAAATACTTGGTGAGCAAAAAGGGGTAGGTCCAAAATTAAGACCTAGGATTAAAAACTTGCAGTAGTTTGAAACGCGTCAGGTTGTCTTTGGCACTTGTGATGTGATTATCTATGAACCACTCGCTCAGGTTTTAATCCTTGGATATATGATATAGACATGGATTTCATTCTTTGGAAATGCTGGTCCATTAGATGTATTTTTTCTGGAGACCTATGAAATTGGCACAGGCAGCACATGTTTTGCTGGAAAGAGTATTGTTTACATTTATGCCAAAGGGTCGTGGTTCCAGGGATTTATTCCGATTGCCAGTTTGGAGTCGGGAAGGAATTTTTTCCCTAAAATGAAGACAATTGGCTTCTATCTTATGGGGGTTTTTGCCTTCCTCTGGATCAACATTATAACACAATAAGCTGAACTGGATGGATGTCTGTCTTTTTTTCGGCCTTAGGCCGTGTTCACACGGCTTATTCCCGACGGATTTGTGTGCTCACAAATCCGCCGTGAATAAGGGGCGGGACGGGGCGGGGGCGGGGCGCGGCGGGGGCGCCGCTCCCCGCCCCCTAGACAATGCATTATCTACGGCGCGTACGCGCCGTAAATAATGTTCATGTCACTTTCTCCCCCCGCGGCGGATTCGCCGAGCGGGGAGGAGTGACAGAATCCACTGTTCTCTATGAGAGCAGTGGATTACCGTAATGACTCCGACGAATTGGCGCCGTACTGCAGCGCAAATCCGGCGCGCAGTACGGCGCTAATTCGCGGCAAAATAACCCGTGTGAACGAGGCCTTACAAACTAAGAGGGACATGTATGAAAACTGTCTTGGTCTAAGACTTTTCTTTTTGCCCATAGCAACCAATCAGAGCGCCCCTTTCATTTCATTAAGTGCTCTGAAGAAATGAGAGGGGAGCTCGGATTGGTTGCTATGGGCTCTGATTGGTTGCTATGGGCTCTGATTGGTTGCTATGGGCAACAAGAAAAGTCTTAGAGCAAGACAATTTTCATACATGTCCCCCTATGTGACTATCTCAATGTAAAAGAGCATAAAAACAGAATGTAAAATTGTAGAAGAAAACAAATACAAGCTGTGATTAATAGCTTCTAGCCTGGGGATAAATTGTGAACCTCACTAGTGCCCGAGGCCAATGTGTTTGTATTCCAGGTACAGCACTACAGAATATGTTGGCACATAATATAAATAACTAATGCTGCAATAAATACAAAAATCTAAAATAAAAAGCAGAAAAAAATCCTGAATTTAAGATTATGCAGATTTGATGATAGGAAAATTGTTGAACATTAAGGGCAAGGATAAGTGAAGGATGCGGTGGCCACATTAGTGTGTGGGTGTGTGTTTGGGGGGGGGTACGGCAGCAGTGTTTAGGGAATACATAAGGGAATAAGAGGATGTGAAGTTTGTCGTCTTTTCCAAGTTTTGCATCTTGCCTCACTGATAAGACTAAGACATTGCTCGGCCTCCCCAAATCTCCCAGCAACACCTATGCCCATTTTCTTGGCTACCAATCAGCAAGCCATACCCCTAGACCCACCAATCCAATAGTGTGGGCATTGGCAGTTTACTATACAAATGGCATTTCATTGGTGAGACAGGGTCTAAAAGTAGCCGATGATTGGAGCCACTCGTAGAGGGAGGGATTTTGCAGACTTTCTCGTTGGAGAAATGCACCCAAACATTATAAATAAAAGATGCCTGCCAGCCGCCTGCCTCCCCCTGGGCTGACCTCTCTCTGACAACACTCTGGACAGAGACACTCCCTGCCTCTCAACAACACGAGATAGGGACAGTCTCCAATGAGAGTGCATAGGCGTCTCTCCTATAGCCAATCCAGACTGCGCCTGTCTTACCCAATCCTAGGTTGCAGTCAGGCAGCACCGTACACCTATCATAGGAATGGTGGAACATCATTGGAAGCCAGGCAAGGGTGTTGTCTGGAAGGAGTTGGGTGGGGAGAAAATACGTATTCAATGGTCCGAGGTAATAAATGAGGGAGGGAGGCGAGAGTGTGTGGGAACACGTGGACACCAATAGCAGCACCCTGTGTCAGCATCTTCGGAGAAGAGAACTGTCACGCCATGCTGGGAATCTTAAAGTGTAGTCTGATTTTTTGGGGAATATCTATAACATTTGCACTCGATGTGTCTTTGTATGTACAATGCAGTGCGTTTTCCTTGCTTACAGGTCTGCGACTGACTCCCAGCATCAGGATCATCTGTGGTTTGCAAGCTTTCATGTGCTGCTGAGTAGGCTTATGCATTAAACTCCTCTGCCCGTGTTCATATGCGGGAGAACAGCGCTCGGTGTAAGTCTTTTTGCTATGTGCATGCTCATTTTATATTATATTATGTTTCTTTAGATGATAGATTATGTCTGCAAAGAATGGGATTTTAGGGTATGTAAAAATATCTAGACCAGGGGTCTTCAAACTGCAGCCCTCCAGCTGTTGGGAAACTACAACTCCCATTATTACCACTGTTATAGATTATATAAATGCATGAAGGGAGTTGTCGTTTCCCAACAGCTTAACCCTTGAGTAGACATCAGATCCTACACAAGCTGCGTGATGGAGTTTTTATCTTCTGATCGGCCTGATCTTCATCAAATCTCAACCTGGATTTTATAGATAAGATTCTATAGAGTCCATATTCAATAGATAAGGGAATATGTAAAATTACAATCATGAATAACTGTGAAGGTTACAAGGTTCGTGAGGATCTAATCTTCTCCCTCAAATTTCTATATCAGGGGTCTTCAAACTGCGGCCCTCCAGCTGTTGGGAAACTACAACTCCTATCATGCCCACTGTTATAGATTATATAAATGCATGATAGGAGTTGTAGTTTCCCAACAGCTGGAGGAATCTTATCTATAAAATCCAGGTTGAGATTTGATTAAGATCAGGCCGATCAGAAGAGAAAAACTCCATCACGCAGCTTGTGTAGGACCTGATGTCTACTCAAGGGTTAAGATGGTGCGAGTACTGTGCTTACTCTCCCACCAGCCATTATGAATACATGTTAACACATTGCGGCTCTGGAGGAAACCTATCTTTGTAGTGACTTTCTTCCGCTGCGCCACTTTTATCACATCCTTCCCTGTAGACAAGGCACATTTTACTAACAGATATTCCAACCTAATAGAAACATTATACTTGGCAGCATACAGACTCTCCTGCTGCGGCGCTGCAGTCTCGAGATGGCAGCCTAGTCTTTTCAAGTACCACAGTGCTAGTCACATTCCAGGACTATAAAAGAAAATTACCGTAGCATTATGATCCTCAGTGATTTACGGAGCAGAAGTGTTTTGGGCACAATACACAGGCGGTTAAGCATGAGAAATATTACAAGGCTGCATCTAAGTCTACAGGAAGAAAGCGGTCTAGAACAGAGGCTGGACTATGAAGACATGAGGACATTTTTGGGTTTGGGTAGATGAATTTTTGTGTTCATTAGTGGTGTTTTGTTTTAAAAATGTTTTTTTAAAAAAAAAAAATATCCTACCTCAAATGTTGCCTGGTGCTCCATGTGTATAGCCACTGACTAACCTACAACTGACTAACCTACAGCTGACTAACCCACTCATCACTATCTGCAGCCTGTATACAGTCAATATGCAATTTATAGACTAGTGCAAATCAAGTCTATGCTACAGAGCCAACAATCCAGTATGCTGCGCACAGGCTATTCTGGTGAGAACCTTGCAATGCAAGCCCCCTCTATTGAAGTATATGCAGAACAGCACACTCATATCCAGGGTATAGCATTGAGCCTACTGCAAAGGGGTTTTGACGTTTGGCACAGTCCTTTCTGATATTGCAAATAAGAAAAATAATTAGCTCACCAGCCAACGTATTTCATCCTCAGTCCATAGTAGGATCTATGTAGTATATTGTCTACGCGTTTCAAGCCCATAACCAAATGGCTCTTAGTTGTGACCATACTAATGTGTACAAGGAAACTCCTTGAAATACCATCTCAATTAGTTGAAGGCAGAACATCTGAAAATTAACCCTTTATGCCATATAAAATATATGCACAAACATACGTTAAATATGCACCTAATGTAATTTCAATAAATTTACAGAAGATCATATAATGATTTAATCCATTTGGAAATCACGTATCCTCCAAATACCATCTTAATTAGTTGAAGGCAAAATATCCAAAATATCAAAACATGATATCATGTAAAAGTGCGGTATTTTTCACTATTATGAGAGTGCTGGAGAAGATTTCATAAAGTTTCCACATTAAATTCCCTTCTGAGGCTCGCTTGTAGCTACACATTGACCTTAGAGAATGGGGAGATGGTCGCGCTTGCACAGTTCTCCCTATTAATTTCTATGGCAGTTCCGAATATAGCCGAGTGAGTGTGCTCAGCAACATTCAGAACTCCCATACACATGAATGGGGCATAGCTGCGCAAGCGCAGCCATCTAACAGTTCTCTGAGGCCGGCTCCTAGTGACTTTACAACCTGGCCTCAGAAGGGACTTTGCCGAATGGCAAAACCCCTTTATTGGAATTTTATTATACTAATATATATATGGTTCAGTCACTAGATAATATAAAATTATGTGTGTTGTAGAATGTCATTGACTCAAATGGTCACTAACCTTTCAATAAAGTTTTCAGGGTAAGTGGTCATGTGGGTTCATAAGGCTATGTTCACACGGCGTAATTGCAGGGCGCTGATACGCGCGTACTCCCGCGATGCGGGGGTGGCCGGCAGCCCGGCGGCTCCATAGACATGCATTACTTGTGGCGCGTAAGCGCCGCAAATAAATGACATGTCACTTATCTCCTCGTGCAGCGTATTGTACGCCCAGGGAGAGGAGGCGTAATCCATAGTTTTCTATGAGAACTATGGATTACCGTAATTTCAGCGCGCATCTGGTTTGTATTAGAGTGCAAATGCGATGCGAAATGCGTGCCGAATTTACCCTGTGTGAACATAGCCTAAGGAACAGAACTCTTGCTGGCTATTATATAAGTTGTCCATAGCTTTTTTTTTCTCCTCTGTTCCTCTCAACAGGCTCCATTTCTAATTTTCAGTTGTCCCCAAGGAGGTGGGTGGAGATGGCTGCTATGATGTCTCCCACACACACAGAAGAGAACATCATGCTCCCCTGTCTGTTGGTAGCACACCGTCAGAAGCAGCAGCATGGAGGACATTAAAGAGCAGTACAAGTTGTGAATCCAGCACTAGTGTGAGAAATAACACTACAGTTTTCATACCCTGTTCCCTTATATCTCTACAGAACACCATTAGAAACAATAATAACAGCAAGGATAATATTATAGAACAGAACAGAAATACATCTGCTGTAAATCTCTCACTGGGGAAAGTAAGGGGCGCCATCAGGTCAGTATTTGCTATACTTCGATCCGGGGCATCTTAGAGGCCGATTAAAGACTCATTCTATGTTCAAATTCCAAGCCAGAAAACAAGTCTGAAGCAGGACAGTCTTAAAGGGGTTGTCTCACTACAAAGATTAACTTTCAACATGTAGAGAACACTAAATGAAGACGTTTTCCAAATATATCGCTTTGTTCATCTTTTTTTGTTATGGAGCTACAAGTGATTTTATCACCTTCTGAGGGCTTTCTGGTTTCTCCAGTGACCGACCTGTTTGCTCGCTCTGCCTCTGCTGTTTGTTCTATCTGATAGCAGGGAGTCACACAGGTCAGGTCCGCAGCATAGAACAAGCCTGAGAGCTGGTGTGTTATCTGATCTTTCAGACAAAAGACACTAATAACTACTGTTTACTTTAGCTCTCACGGTTCTCTGGACCTGAATTGGTTATCTAAGCTAGACTAATTAGCAGAACTCTGAATACACTGAGCTCATATGCTAATTAGAGACAGGTTGATCAGGAAGTGACAGGATGCATGAATGATAGAATACTCCTGGCTCTCTGAAATAGTGAGATGAGACAACCCCTTTAAAGCTTGAAGTATTGTGTGCAATAAAGTATCAGCAAAAACAACAATCCAGATAGGAGTTCAGTCTGCAATGGTATGAAATTCCATATCCCTTGATTTAATCAAAATCGGTGTGATTAGCTAACATGAATCTAATGCATGTGACTTTCTTCAATCCCAGACACATAGTAGTAGGAACAAGTTGAAAATCTTAATTTTTCACTAAAGATGAAGTATTCCCAACTGAGAGCCAAAATATGGGTTAGTGCAAAATGCATTGATCATCAAAGTTTGTGCTGAAGAGAAGGTTACAGCAGATCAGATGCTTGTCTAAACCAGGAGAAGGTTGTATCTGAATGAAGAATAAAGAGATGACCAGTGGTATGTGGTGTAAACTGCAGAGGAGCGAAGGTCGGGATAAGTGGCTGGTGGAAGCGCTGTGATGTGACTGGGCCAAGTGTCTGATGTGAGGATAGATTAGTCATAACAAATAAGTGAATTACAGTGTATCACACTAGAATTAAAAGGATATTATCACCACATGAATCAGCTTTAAATAAGTAGACAAAGGTAAATAGAGACCATTACCAAATACATTGCTCTTCTGATTTTGCTTCATTTTAGAATTAGAGCAGTTCTTATCTCCTGCTTGTTTACACTAACCTTTACTGACCATCGCTCTCTGCTCTAGCAGTGGCCAGGATGGTGACATCACTACCTGTTGTGTCTTATCAGCAGGATAGAGCTTTTAGTCTCTCATCTTATCTTTGTATTGAAAAAAAATTTAATCCATAGAGCTACTGACCTGGGAGCAGCCTTGTACCATCCTGTCAGGTCTGCAGAGCACATTTATGTGTAATTACATCAAAGATAACAGAGTCACTCAGCAGCTAACAGTGTGTCTTGGCAGCATGTACGTTTTTCTCTTTCACTAAAAGCTATCTCACATTTATAGCAAGAAATCCTGTTTGGACATTGTCAGGGTCGTAGCTATAAGGGATGCAGAGGTAGCAGTCACTACCGGGCCCTGCAGCCGTAGAGGGCCCAAAAGCCCTCCTGCCACATAGGAAGACACCAGTATTATAAATAAAACATGGTAGCTGGGGGGGGGCGCAGTTTCACATTGTGCATTGGGGCCTGGGAGCTTCAAGTTACGCCTCTTGACATTGTCATTGTTTTTCACCAACCCTCCATCAGTAATGTCCCTGTAGAGGCTCAGCTAGGAATATGACCTAGTAGAGCCAAACTGAAGTGTGAACCTGAAGAGGCTGTGAAGAGTGAAAACAGGTCCTATCCAACTACTTAAAGGGGTTGTCCCATTTCAATAAGTAAAGAAGGTAAAACAAACAAAAAAAGGTAGGTACATGACAAGTTGGACAGAAGGATGTGGAATGCATGGATGACCACTTAAATGTTCAGCCAGGCAAATGAAATCCAGAACTTCACTATATCTGGAAAACCAATGTAGTAGAAAGGCCATGGTAACAGCAAGTGATAAGAAGAAGAAGGATCAGGAGGACTGACCAGAATCCAGACAGTAAGTGGTCAAAAATAAATTGTAAAAAACTTTTATGTGGATAATAAATACAAATATATATCAATAGCCATAATATCAAAACCACCAAAGTGAATGGCATTGATTCTCTCGTGACAGTGAAACCTGTCAAGTAAACAGTCAGTACTTATAAATGAGGTGTTGGACGCAGGAAAAATTGGCAAACTTGTGATGGTGGAGATGACTGGGTCAAAGCATCTCAAAAACAGCAGGTCTTGTGGGGTGTTCCCAGTATGCAATTGGTAAATACCTACACCGGTGATTCAAGGAAAGACCAGCAGTGAATTGGTGACAGGGTTACTGGGTGCCCAAGGCTCGTTGATGCACATTGGATGCAAAGGCTAGCCACAGGAGAGCTACTGCAGCAAAAATTGCTAAAAAAAAGTTAATGCTGGCCAACTTCAGAGGTCTTGTAGAGTCCATAACTTGATGGGTCTGACCTGTGTTGGGTGACATAATGGGGGACCTGCACATTATAAGGCAAGGTGGTTTAAGTGTTATGGGTAATCGGAGTTAGAGCTATAGGAATTCAGTTAAAAGGGTTGTCTCACTACATTGATTCATCTTACCTCAGTCCTGTTTTCTTGGTTTTATTTTGAATTCAGGGGCGTGTTTACTGGCTTCCACTGGGCTGCAGTAGAAGCCAGGTCTGTAGCTATAGCAACCAGCACTGGCAGCCTATCGGGAGAGATCAAACAGGTCTGTAGCTATAGCAACCAGTGCTGTCAGTCTATCAGGAGAGATCAAACAGGTCTGTAGCTATAGCGACCTGAGGAGCTGATGCCGCCCATACAAGAGGGGATATCTAGGAATAGGTAGGACACTGGTAATGGACATATATTACAAAGTGACTTGTTTTTGCAAGATCTTTAACATAAATAGCCCTTGTAGTGAGACAATCCCTTTAAGCTGTTTTGAATATATATGTGAATGTCTATGTTTCTCTTGGGTGTTGGGAATATCATAAAGAAAACATTTATTTTCCAGAAACCTTTAGGCAACTAATATCAGCCCTTATGGCAGTAGAAGAGACAAGACTGAGACAAGTACATGTAAGAGACGTCCAACAGGACAGAAAAAAAAAAATCAGAATAGGCTCAAAAGAAATAAACAATAAAGTCACTAAACAGCACCACAAATATACCATGTGTATTACACAGGAACCTATAACACGTAAGAGATGACAATAATGCAAAGAACCTGAAATAAAAAAAAGGAGAAAAGAACTATGTGAATATGTATCTGGAATGAAGTGTGCCCTGTGCTGTTAACGTGAAGGTATGCTGTTAACGTGAAGGACAGCATGCAAATCACCATCCAACAGGGCTTCCTCAGGGGTATGATGCATTTGGCACTACTTATGGCACCACATTGAAAAGCATTGGTGATTGCATGACAATTAGCTACAATACCAGACACATTTCCTGGACTCTTTGTGCTGCTCATGGAGACCTTCTTCTAATCTCAGACAACTCCTTTATGTAATTAAAGGAGTTGTCCACTATAGACATTTATCACCTATCCAGTGCTCGGGTTTTTTCCACTGGCCTTCTGGATTTTGAATGGAGCAGCAGTGCGCATGCTTGACCACTGCACCGTTCAAAGCTTTCCTCTCTGCGTATATTTCTTAATTAAATGGATTTGTCTTATGAAAGCAACCTCTTTTCTAAAAAGAAGCTGATCTCTATTGCAGGGCTGGCCTCTCATATCCAGTGATTAGGTATTATAGCTTCGGGACTGCAACACTTTCCAATTTTTACTTGTGGATGTGTATCATCTAAAAACAGCCACACAACAGGCAGATATCATTGCTAACTCCCACAACCATGTGCATGATTGGGGTGGCTAAAAACTTATTTTCATGGCTATAGGTGAAGGAAACGATGGGATCAACCAGAAAAATCAGACATGGCCAAAGTATCTGCCCTTTAGAAGCATGCAGGCAGAGTAGCTTATAGCTGGAATCTTCTCTCCCTGAAACGTGGAGGTCTGAATAGGCACCAAGAGAGGTAACATATAGAGTAGGTTCCCATCTGTATTGGGTCGCCTTGACATTAGCAGGTGGACTTATACAGTTTTGATTAAAAATGTACACTAAGAACCTCAAATTTCATGTACTGCAACTAAACTAGCAGGAATTTTTTTCAATAATTCCTATGTTTCCTTCAACTTTTTTTTAGTGCTAGTAGTTTAGTGCTGCTGATATTGGACTGTTTGTATTTTACTGCCACACCCCCGTGCATCTATGCTTATTTTTTCTAAAAAATCTTTTTAGATGTGCAAACCAAACATTGTTTTTTTTAGACTGTTAGTAAGGGGTAGTGGCTGCACTTTGGTTTTTTGCACTATGCCCCCCTGCACAGGTTTTTAAATCAATGCAGAGTAGCTTGTAACTGGAATGTACTCTCCCTGAAATGTGGAGATTTGAACAGGCACCAGGAGAGGTAACATATAGAGTAGGTTCCCATATGTATTGGGGTCGCCTTGATGTCGGCAGGTGGACCTATACAGTTTTGATCAAAAATGTATACTAAGAACCTCAAATTTCATGTATGTAAAGTAACAGAAATGCTTTTCCAATCATTCCTGTGTTCCCTTTGATTGTTTTTTAGTGCTAGTAGAGTGCTGCTGATATTGGATTGTGTTTCCCTTTAAGTCAGTTGACTTTTATCTTTGTATCTATGAAGATCAAGAACGCTAAAGACAGCTGGTTACAGATGGGTGACTCTTCCCTTTGTCGGAGATTTCATCTTAGCTAAAATCCCTAGTTGTGTTTCAAGACTCTTTGGTATTTGGCTTACAGGGAAGCTACCTCCAATATGTGGCACTAGAGAGACAGCTTTCTTCAGGAAGATAGCTAATTTTACATTCCCTTTTCCCATGTAGCATTTCATGACCTACACAACTCACTACATCAGCTTTGTGATGTACACAAAGTGAAACAATTCCTCTCAACAGTTTGGTTTTCTTTCCTAAAGACAGTCACCCTATCAATCAGGAGATCAACATGGGTCCCCCCTTCTGGCAATCAGCTGTCATCATTGGAGGAAGTTCACACTGTGGGGACAACTCTTATTTAGAAGCTTTCTACTCTAGGTCATAGAGGAGGATCCTGTGCAGGGTAACTCCTTTTTTTGATCCCAAAATTTGCTAAAAAACAGGCCCCCCCTCAGATTTTTCCCAGGGGAGTAGGGGAAACCTCAGGTGGGCCCCTGGGCATTGTGAGCTCCTGAGTATAGCAGGTTTGGGGCTGTGTTTCAGGTAGAAAGGCAGAGAAAGAGAGTCAGAAAACAAGAGTCATTTACAGTAGCTGTAGGGTTGGCCCCAAAAATCAACTCCACTGGTGGGCTCCAATAATTAGTATCACTGATGGGCCCCAAGACTAATTGTTGGGGGTTCCCAAAAATAAAACCCTTTGGTGAACCCCCAAAAATCAACTCCACTAGTGAGCCTCAAGAATCAACTCCACTGGTGGGCCCCTAGAATCAATTCTACTGGTAGGCCACAAGAATCAACTCCACTGGTGAGCCTAAAGAACCCTCCAAGGAAACCCCCCAAGAATAACTCCATTGGTTGGCATAAAAAACTCCACGGTGGGACCCAAGAATGAATTCCTTAGGGGGGGCCCCAACACTAAAACCCCTGGGGGGCCCCAACCTCAACTCCACTGGGGGGGCCCTAAAAAAACAACTTCACGGTGGGCCTAAGTTTTCCAAAGGCACTGGGGGCCCCCAAAGAATCAACTCCACGGTGGGCCCCAAAATTTCAACTTGTGGTAGGTAGAAAAAAAAAAATCATCCCCACTAGTGGCCCAAGAATCAACTCCATGGTGGGTCAAAAATCAATCCTTTGGGTTTTGGGGGCCCCCAAGAATCAATCTATTGGGGGGCCCCCCAAATTCAAGGCCTTTTTTTGGGCCCCAGGACCCCATTTCCGACACGATAACGGGAAAAAAGGGAGATAAAGTTTTCAGGAGACTTTTCTGCCCTTTTAAAATGGGGAAAGCTTTGTTTTAAATTCAGACCTGTGTCAAAAACAGCTATTTGATGCTGAGTTTTACTGTATAGTGATCAAAGTGATAAGTACAGTTTTTACCATATTTTTAGCTTTTATTCCCTTGTCGTTCATTCATTAAAACTGTAGTCACTTAGAAAACAATTTCATAATGAAAACCAGAAGTTAATCGCTTTATATGGCAGCAAATATGTTTAATTAAAATGTGCGACAGTTCTGTTATTATTAGATAACTGGTTGTTGCACATGAGCGACTATGGCTAGGGAGATCGAGATTTCCACTTACAGGGGCTGAATTTCTCCCTGCATAATTCAGGAACAGAAAGTAGGAACATTGCGAGAACATTTGCCTGTGAGTGGAATGAAGTCAGGATATATCATTATGAATGTTTACACTGGCAATGTATACATGTTATATACATAGAATGGGCTTATCCTGTGTGCTGGGATACATTGCTGATGGTAAATCTAAGAAAGGACATTAAAATATTACAGCCTTTTTACTACTTGTAATAACCTGATATGACAAAGAAGACAATACAATACCATATGTATATGTGTGTGTCAGGGCTGTCTCATCCATTGGGCACAATATCCAGCTGCCCAGGGCCCTGGGTAGTTAGGGATATGACCTATTATATGATGCTATTAGCTCCCTGGCACACCAATTAGTCTTGTAGGCTTCAGTCTAATTTAGGTTGTGAGAGGTGAGGGTTTTTTTTTTTTAATTTTATTCTATTCCACATGAATGGCCCCCTCTATGGATTTGGGTTCTGACCTAACTAGGCTCCTACCTATCTTGGGCCCTGCATACCTGCCTACCTACCTGAGGCCCTCCCTACATACCCTGCATTTTGTAGAAACAGATAAGCTTGACAGATTATGTACCATGATATCACTGCACAGAATGCTAACTTCTTTAATGCTTTTCATTGCTTTTTTGTGATAACAGGTTACACGGTAACTGTAGGATTATTATTTAGTGGTATCATACATAGAAAATTGTCTAATATTTATATGTATGCATTTATATAACACATATTATTATATATAAAAGCATCTTTATAGACCCTTGAAATGCCACTGTTCTTTTAGCTCTAGTCTGTTGTAGGAAGCTGGGCATTATTAGGTGTTTGCTCGGGCCTGGTTAGAGGCATGCCCCGGTGTGATGTCATATGCTTGGGTGCATTTAGAGGCATGCCCCAGTGTAATGTCATATGCTTGGGTGCATTTAGAGGCGTGCCCCAGTGTAATGTCATATGCTTGGGTGCATTTAGAGGCGTGCCCCTGTGTGATGTCATATGCTTGGGTGCATTTAGAGGCATGCCCCAGTGTGATGTCATATGCTTGGGTGCATTTAAAGGCGTGACCTGGTGTGATGTCATATGCTTGGGTGCATTTAGAGGCGTGACCTGATGTGATGTCATATGCTTGGGTGCATTTAGAGGCGTGACCTGGTGTGATGTCATATGCTTGGGTGCATTTAGAGGCATGCCCCAGTGTAATGTCATATGCTTGGGTGCATTTAGAGGCATGCCCCAGTGTAATGTCATATGCTTGGGTGCATTTAGAGGCGTGCCCCAGTGTAATGCAATGCATGGTGCATTTAGAGGCATCCCCCAGTGTAATGAAAATTTGCTTGGGCATTTAGGGCGTGCCCCGTGTAATTCATTTTGCTGGGTGCATTTAGGGGCGTGCCCCATGTGATTCATTTTTGCTTGGGTGCATTTAGAGGCATCCCCCAGTGTAATGTCATTGTTTTGGGTGCTTTTAGAAGCATGCCCCAGTGTGAGTCATAGCTTGGGTGCTTTTTAGGGGGCTGCCCCATGTATGTCATATGTTTGGGGTGCATTTAAAGGCTGACCGGGTTGGGGATGCCCAAAATGTTGGGGTGCAAGAGGCGTGCCCTGATGTGATTCATAGTTGGGTGCATTTAGAGGCATGCCCCAGTGTGATGTCATATGCTTGGGTGCATTTAGAGGTGTGACCTGGTGTGATGTCATGCTCTTGCACAGTGCCCAGTGCACTGCTTTACCCAGGGGCTCTTAATCCTGTTAAGATTGCTCTGGTGGGTGAGAATGGTTTGTGAATTTTTTAGCATGGGGGCCCTTTCCCCAAACTGGGGGTCCTGAGTTAAAACCCCCCAAAGAAAAAATCTCAAGGAGTTCCATCTCCCCCTGTGTTTGTGTGTTTTCTCAGGATACTCTGGTTTCTCCCACAATCCTAAAATCATAAGATAAGTTAAAGGGGTTGTCTCACTACAGACGTTGATTGCATATCACTAGGATGTTCCATCCTGATAGGTTCGGGTACAACAGGACTCTCCCATACACATGAATGGCAGTTCCCACCTATGGGACCCTCACATATCTCCTACACAGGGGCGTTGCTGGGGCCCCTAAAAAACCGGGGGGCCGGGCCCTTTGTGTTTTTTGGTAGGCTGGGTTCAAAAACGACATTTTTCGCGCCTCATTAAAAAAGGGGATTTTTTTTTTACAGGAAAAACCTTGTTCCTGCCCACTAATTTTCTGACACCCCACACAGATCCGTCCATCCCCTCAGCATCACTGTACAAAAAAAATCACCAATACAAAATTTATTTTTTCAGAACTTCTCCCCTTTCATATGACAATCCCCCCTAAACATCACCCAAAACATCCACCACACAGGGAGCAAATCTACCAGACAAGTGATGTTTACAAAACCCCCCTACAAAACCAAGACCCAAAACTATTACACAAAAAAGGATCA
>JAODAL010024903.1:0-59643 GCA_025379985.1 Phyllomedusa bahiana | reverse complement strand
CATTGTACATAATTTCATGTTTATATATATTATTTGTTATGCATATATAATGGAGATGTCTAATTCACGTTTGTTTACTTTAATATTATTTTTGTATATTTATTTTAGTGGACTTTTTGAGAAACGTCACTTTCACAGTCACATATATTTGTCTTCATTGGAGCCTGTAGTGAATTTCTTCAATAAATCACATGAGTGTCACAACTTTACCTCCTAAAGAGGTGGAGACCGCAGCTGTCCTATATTTACATGTCACATCCAAGTGCAGCAGAAAACCTTCCAGTTAAGAGCCAGGGTTAAAATAGGCGCTTTAAGGGCCCGTTCACACGGCTTATTTGCCGACGGATTGGCGCGTATTCCCGGAATTTGCGCTCTTTAATTGGGCCAATCCGTCTGAGTATTACGTAATAACAACTGATCTATAGTGACAGTGGATTCGTCGCTACTCCCGTATTCGGCATAATACGGAGGCACGACGTTGAGATAAATTGAATTATTGTGACTTTTTAGGGCGGACCGCGCACTTTAATCACAATGATTGTCTCATGGAGCCTGAGTGGATTCTCAATCAAATCACAGATGTCACACCTTTACCGCCTAAGGGTGGAACCGCAGGATTTTACAGTCACAATCAGGCGCAAAATCCTTCCGTTAATAAGCCGTGTTAAAATAGGCGCTTTAATACTTAACATGACACCACACTACTCTACATGACATATTAATATATTTTAGTAAATTTGCCAACCCTTTCATGTCAATTTTTTTTCAGACCACGTGACTAACAACTCTCCAAGACTCTGCTTAACTAACCAAGGTACCAATTACATAAAGAAATTTTAAATAATTAATATTTTCAAAACTACAGTAGTCAACTGCTGATCTATACCAATAAATTATACATTGTTACTATATGCCACTATACATAATTATACTCATTTATTTTTCTGAACGCAGGTGGTTCTGTAATTACTGCATAGCAAATAAACTGCCTTTATTATCAGCAAGCTTCTTTCAGTTACATAAACTGTTTAGAAAAGTGTTTCAAGTGAGAATTCAAATACTTTGTTTGGAATCTGCAAGACTTCTCTCATTTGTAGCACCTTTCTAAACAGTTTTCTTGATACAACGTTTATATCTGTAATGATGAGGACAGTAAAATTAAGCAGTTTTGCTATTGGTTTGCATTACCGAAATCATTTAGTATAGCAGATCTGAGCTAATCTGTGAGTTTTTAGAGCTATTTCTGCAGCAAGTGGTCAGGCCACACCCTTTTCTGTGAATGGCTGCATAATATTTAATTCAGCCGTGTTGGGATTTGCCTCCTGGATGGGACATGCTTGCACTCTCTTCTCTATGAGCTGTGTAAAATGAAAGTGAAAATGGCTGCTGTCTGTGATCTCATTGTCTTTCACTGCACCCTGATCTGTGTAATAAGGGCTGCTGAGGTCCTCCATGCCTCTTCTCCCAGTGATAGCTCTATGTGAAGGATCTTGGCAATTGCTGAGTCTGTAGATGCTAGATTCACTCCCCCCACATATAACACAGCACTATACACAGAGAGGATGTCACAGCTCTGCAGACATACACTCTGCTCCCCCCTCTGTTATCAGGCAGGAGGTAGAGGGGGAAGCAGAGTGCATTCCTCACATTTGCTTTATCAGTTCAGGCTGTATGTATAACTGTTTACAGCAATGCAGGTGTTCTGGTTACAAGGAGCTTGTGGAGGGAGTTGACAGCTTTGCAGGCATGAGAACTGGCCATTGCTGGAGGTCTGCAGAGCGGTGACATCCTTTCCCTTCCACTGCTCACACAGAATGATGATTTCACCAGTCTTCAGTGAGGGAAGACATGCCTACTGGGAGGAGAGATCACCTTTTGTAATTAACACTGTTAAAAAATGCATGCCTTTTTTCACTTGCTTACATTGTCCGAGTGAGAGACTCACACAAGTAAAGACAACTGACTGTTCCTGAGTGAGCAATCCCCTTGTCATGGCTTTCTAGATGAGTTAAAGGGTATGTTCACACTGCATATTGTGGCGCATACTGTGTGCGCCACAATACGCTGTGTGTTTTAGACGTACGCACTCTACTTCTTAAGCACGGGGGGCGGGCCCACGGCCGGCCCCATTCACTCATATTGTCAGCATGACATGTCACTTCTCTCCCCTATGAATTACCGCAATTACGCCGCATGAGCATACCCAGGGAGTATATGTTTGACCCTGACTAAATGGATGAATAAAATGACACCTGCAAATAGCTCTGCATTAATTTCAGGCATACAGCACATTTGGCTAATTAGCATCTGAGGGTCTCACACGGGACTCCTTTGATATCAGGACAGTCTGGACTATATACTCAAATTATATTCACACTTGTCAAGAACATTGTCTATATTCAAACACTATGGGCCACATGTATGAACCTGTTTAGGTCTGAAACTCACTTTTTTGCTCATAGGTTACTATGGGCAAAAGAGTGAGTTTTAGACCAAAACAGGTTCATACATGTGGCCCTATATACGCATGTGAGAAAATTGTTGGTACCCCTCCATTAAAGAAAGAGAAACCCACAATAGTCAATTAAATAACTTGAAACTGTCAGTAATAAATTAAAATTTACTGAAAATCACCTAGTGAAAATCAGACATTGCTTTTGAATTATGGTTCAGCCAAAAAATAAAAATAACAACCTAATAAACCATTCAAAAATTATGGCAATCACTGCAAACAATTTCTGTAACTCTCACTGAGGCTTCTACATGTCTATAAGTATTTTAGCCTACTCCTCATGAGTAAACTTCTCCAACTGTCTCAGGATTGAGGGGTGCCTTCTCTAGACTTCATGTTTCAGCTCCTTCCACAGATGTTCAATAAGATTGAGATCGGGGCTCATAGAAAGCTACTTAAGAATAATCCAATGCTTTTCTCTTAGTCTTTCTTGGATGTTTTCAGCTCTTTTGGGTCATTATCCTGAGTCATTTGGGTCATTATCCTGTTGAAGGACCCAAAACCTACAACTGAAACCAAGCTTTCTGATACTGGGAAGCAAATATTTCTCCAGAATGCCTTGATAGTCTTGACATTGCATTGTACCCTGCACAGATTTATATAACCCTGTAACAGATGCAGCAAAGCAGCCCCAAAATATAACCAAGGCTGCTCCATATTTTATAGTAGTTATTAATGTTCTTTTCCTTATATGCTTTATTTTCGTGTCTGAAAACAAAAAGCTGATGTGACTTGCCAAAAAGCTCCAGTTTGTGCTTGTTTCTCCAAAGGACATTTGTCCACAAGCCTTGTGGCTTCTCAATATGCATTTTGGAAAATTCCAGTCTTGCTTTTTTATGATTTACTTTCAACACTGATTTGCCAAAGACAGAGACGAATGGTGCGATCTGACAATGTTTCTTGACCTTTGAGTTCATCTATAATCACTTTGAAAGTTGTTTTGGGCTCCTTGGTTGACATTCATATTATCTCTTTAATTTGTCATAAATTTTATCATCGTGGCCATGTCGAGGGAGGTTGGCTACAGTCCCATAAACCTTTAACTTCTAAATAATATGTGCAGCTGTAGTAACAGGAACATTAAGTTGTTTGGGATGATCTTATAACCTTTACCTTTAACATGTTTGTCTATGATTTTCTTTCTATTCTTCTAAGAAAAATCTCTTCTTAGTTTCCTTTGGTCCATGTTCAGTGTGGGACACACATTGATACCAAACAGTGCAGTGACTGCTTTTCAGCCTTTTCAGACTGATTATAAGTTTGAAAGTATCTATGATGCTATTTATGGGACAAATGTGTTTGACGTATCCATATGATCAAACCATTTTCAATCTCTTTTGCCCAGGCCAGTTTCATTATTTTTTTTACATTTTTCGGTTGAACCACAAATCTAACGCATTGTCTGATTTTAATTAGTTGATTTTCAGTAAATTATTACTTTTTCTCAGTTTCTAGTTATTTTTGGGACCATTGTGGGTTTTTATTTCTTTAACAGAAGGGTAGCAGCAATTTTGTGCATGTGTGTAATATGTATCTATATCCATTCAACACAACTCCATATACATACAAGGGAGTAACAGGGTATCAAGCATAACAACTTTTCTGGAGCCCAGCAACTAACAGGGTGGGAGTGGGTTTGGACCAAGCCTTTTCACCTAGATATAAGATATAGTTAGTGGACATTGTAAGTAGAAGGGAAAGTGACAATAGAAGGTAGACTCATCTCTAGTTTTCCTATGGAGCCTATGGTAACCTCTGCTGTGTGCAAAATCCACTCACAAAATTATTTGTATTATTCCTGTTCTATTTTATTTTATTTTCCCTGTGCTAGAATATTACAAAGTCTATATGTGACATAAGTACAGTCATATGAAAAAGTTTGGGCACCCCTATTAATCTTAATCATTTTTAGTTCTAAATATCTGGATGTTTGCAACAGTCATTTCAATTTGATATATCTAATAACTGATGGACACAGTAATATTTCCGGATTGAAATGAGGTTTATTGTACTAACACAAAATGTGCAATATGCATTAAACCAAATTTTGACTGGTTGCAAAAATTTGGGTACCCTTATTTGATTGATTTGAATACTCCTAACTACTTTTTATTGACTTTCTGAAGCACAACATTGGTTTTGTAACCTCACTGAGCTTTGAACTTCATAGCCAGGTGTATCCAATGATGAGAAAAGGTATTTAAGGTGGCCAATTGCAAGTTGTTCTCCTATTTGAATCTCCTGTGAAGAGTGACATCATGGGCTCCTCAAAACAACTCTCAATATCTGAAAACAAAGATTGTTAACATAGTTGTTCAGGGGAAGGATACAAAAGTTGCTCAATATATTAACCTATCATTTTCACTGTGGCGAAACATAGTAAGGAAATGGAAGACCACAGGGACAGTTCTTGTTAAGCCCAGAAGTGGCAGGCCAAGAAAAAATATCAGAAAGGCAGAGAAGAAGAATGGTGAGAACAGTCAGGACAATCCACAGACCACCTCCAAAGAGCTGCAGCATCATCTTGCTGCAGATGGTGTCACTGTGCATCAACAATACAGCACACTTTGCACAAGGAGAAGCTGTATGGGAGAGTGATGCGAAAGAAGCCGTTTCTGAAAGCACGCCACAAACAGAGTCGCCTGAGGTATGCAAAAGCACATTTGGACAAGCCAGCTTCATTTTGGAAGAAGGTCCTGTGGACTGATGAAACAAAGATTGAGTTGTTTGGTCATACAAAAAGGCGTTATGCATGGCGTCCCAAAAACACAGCATTCCAAGAAAAACACTTGCTACGCCACTGTAAAATTTGGTGGAGGTTCCATCATGTTTTGGGGCTGTGTGGCCAATTTGCGGCACGGGAATCTTGTTAAATTGGGGGTCGTGGTTAAAATCAGTTCAGCGTTCTTCAGAAAAAATTACAAAAAATAGGATATTTAAAGTTAACCCCGGGGATGGGATTTCACAAGACAATAAACCCCAAACAAGCTAAAAATCTATGGCATTCATGCAGAGGAAAAATTTTACAATGTTCTGGAAGGCCACCAGCCCCCAGCCCTGAATTCATGAATCTTGGATATTTTAAAGCGGGCTGCCAGCTCGGCGCCCAAAAATTTAACTAAACTTGAATTTTTTGGGTAAAGGGAATGGTAAAAAAAACCCTTTCTCAGGATCTGGGAACTGAAAAAAAGCAAAGGGAAAGCGATAGGGGCTGTTTTTTTTGAAAAAGGAGGATTTTAAATATTAATTCATTTTCTTTTGGGGGTTCCATACTTTTGCAGGTCAAATTTTGGGTTTTTAATGTAATTTTTGAAAATTTTTGTTTAAACAAAAATCTTTAATCGGTTTTATTATTTTCCCCCAAAAAGTTTTAATATATCAAATTTAAAGGGGGTTTTTGCAAACACCCAAATTTTAGAACTAAAAAGATTAAGGAATAATAGGGGGTTTTTTTCCCCTTTTTTTTTGTGTTTGTTTTTTTTACTATAGTGTGATTAACGTGAGGGTGGCCTTTTGTGTGCAAATCCCTTTGCTATAATACTTTTTTTTATTATCTCTTAATGTAAAATTTGGTTTTTAAATCCTTTTTCTTAATTTCAATTACAAAATTTCTCGTACCCCCCAAAAATTTTGGTATCAATTTGTGGGTGCTCTCCTGTGTGATGCCCCGTACACTTGTTTATTTTTGCCTTTTGCAAAATATTGGGAATTTAAAGTGGCTGTTTTGTATTTGAATAATTTTTCCTTCACTTTTTGTGTTTTGTGCATTATCTGCTGTGGGGATCTATGGTCACTTGTTATACTATTGAATATTTATGTTCAAATGCTATATATATCTACCTACAATACTACATACATTCTTTTTGTATTTTCCGTAGGATTATTTAGCCTGTTTGTGATTTGGAACTTACTTTGGTACATTATTGAAGAATGCTAGAACATGGTGGCAAGTAACATAAGTATTGCACTATAAAAGCAGACAACCGGATGGAAGTCAAACAAAATGAAATGAGCTATTCATTTCATTTGTGGTATTTGAAACCAAAGAACTGTCTATATTCACTTATATTTGTTTATATATTTACTTGTGAACTTTACCCCAAGTATGGATATTTTTGCATGAAGTTGTGGAGACACACCTACTGGGTCCCTCAAACCTCCAAATCTTCCACACTGTTCTGCAAGATATGCCAGAAGCATGGTCTTTAATTTGTAATGTACTACTTTTCTGGGGGGCTCCGGGCCCCTATTTAAATTACCAAATAGGGGTGTTTGTGGACTAAAAAAATTAAACCCTTTGTGACCCCTTTACATTTGTAAGTTCTATTTTATAAAGCTAAAATCCCAAATTCTTAAATAATTTATTTTAAAAAGGGTTTTCGGGGTTATATTCTTTTAACATTTCGTCAGCAAAAAATTTAAATTCTATTCATACAGTCCAGGGGGAAATAAAAATCTTTTTGTAGGGTTCTTTTTTGTACACTTTTTTTGGGCAACACAAATAGTGAGGGGTTAGGAAACTGGTGAGGCTGCTTTATCTTTTGTAACACATATAATGCATTTGCAACCTAAACTAGCCTTTTCATCAGACAGATACATATACATAATGGGGCAGATTTATCAATACTTTCTAAGGGCCGGTTCACACGACGTCTATTGCTTATGTCAAATGTATACGTTTTGATACGCAAAAACAGTTTTGTAATGTATCACTTGACGTATCCATAGACTATAATGGTGAAACATGAAGTCAAAAGAGCTTCCATTTGAATACGTTTGACTCGCTTTTGTTCTTAGATTCAGAAAAACGTAGTCTACTGCGCTTTTTTTAGTATTGAAGTCATTGAGTGATGTAATGGAATACGTTTGCATGCATTTAACATATACGTTACTCTATTTAAATCACAAAACTTTATTGACTAGAACAGACTTTTTACTAAAAACATATGTCTTTTAAAAAAAATAAAAGGGAAACAAAACATATCTATATATGGTAGACCGATATGTTTAAAAAAACATAGAAGTACACCCAAAATTTATACATTTTAATACTTTTTTTAACCATACATAATGAAACAAAATTGTATACCTATACTGTATGGTAAAATTGTCAGTGAAAAACCCACTCAAAAGCGGGGGCTTTTTGCTAGGGCCCTAAAACACCGGGGCTCGGGCCCTTTGTTTTTTTTTGGGTTTGGGGCTGGGTTTCACAGACTTTTTTCCCGCCTCTTTGTGAAGGGGGATTTTTTTTTACAGAGAAAAAACCTTCGTTTCCGTCACTAATTTTCTGCACATCCCACCAAATCCCGCCACTCCCCAGCAGTCATGTACAGTAAAAATCACCCAAAGACAAATTTACTTTTTCAAATTTCACTTAAAGCAAAACCCCTAAACAGCACCAAAACTCCACCGATACATGGAGCAAATCTCCAGACAAGTGTTGTTACAAAACCCTCCCACAAAAACCCGATTTTTTACTTTAAGGCTCAATAATCCCGCCAACCCTGACTGAACGCAACCCCCCCATTTTAATCCACTTCCCCAGGCCCTAGAGACATATATTACCGCCATACAGGGGACCCGATAGTGGAAATAAAGTTGTATTAGGTCTGCAGGGCATATAAGTGTTACCCTGCAGTTACATTTTTGACTCACCCGGGGACGTTTTTTTTGATCACGCTTCACTTTCCCTTTTCTTCTCCATCCCGGGTTTACACCTTTTGCTGTTGCTCCCGGCCAATACCTCCTAGGATTTGGACAAAATATCTTAGAACCTCACATTTCCATAACTCCTTAATTAAGGTAAGCGCCCTCAGTTTGGTAATGGGGCACTGAAGGAGTAATGGGGGCCCCAAGGGAGATATATGGGGCCCCTTTGGTAGATAGGGCCCCAAAGGGAGGTATATAGGGGGCCCGGCAGGGATATAGGGGCCAAGGCAGTATATAGGGGGGCACGGGGAGTATATGGGGCACAGGAGGGACATAGGGGCACTAGGGGGTTTTTGGAGCCACAGGGATTTTATGGGGGACTGACAGATTTAGGGGGCACAAGAAGGTAAAGGGGCACTGAGGCAGAAAATAGGGTACTGAGGGGTATTGGGGGGCACTGAGGGAGTTATTGGGGCCATGGCAGGAATAGGGGGCCACAGGCAGGGTTTTGGGGCCCGGGCAGTATATGAGGGCCACGGAGGCTATAGGGAAGGCAGGGGTATGGAGGCCCCAAGCAGTATATGGGGCCCCAGGGGAGGGTATGGGGGCACAGGGAGTATTGGGGCCACGATATGGGGGCCACAGGCAGGCAATAGGGGACGGCAGTTATTGGGGCCCCAGGCGGGGGTATGGGGGCCACAGGGAGGGGTATAGGGGGAAAAGGCAATATATGGGGGCCACGGGGGATATGGGGCCAAGGCGGGGTATGGGGGGCACAGGCAGGCATATAGGGCCACAGGCAGGGGTTTGGGGGGCCCCGGCAGGCATATAGGGGCACAGGCATATATGGGACCACAGGCAGGAAAGTGGGCCACAGGGAGGGATATGGGGGCCACAAAGGAATAGGGGGACAGGCTATATGGGGTCCAGGAGGGGTTTGGGGCCACAGGCAGGGGTATGGGGCCCCAGGGAGGGGGTCTGGGGGCCACGGGGAGGCATTTTAGGGGGGACAGGGAGTTTAGGGGGGAAGAGACAGGTAAACGTTTTTAAAAAAAAAAAAAAATTATTCTACCCCTAATCCCCCGGCGAGCGCGCCCGTCCTCTAGCCCGCGCCCTCCCGGGAGCTCCTCGGGCGCACGGCCTATGACGCGCTGTCGCCCCAGGAGAAGGGGAGCCCAGGACATCACATCTCGGACACTGCCCGGTGAGGCCAGGGGCCCCGGCAGGGCCTCAGCGCTTTTGAGGACCCGGCGGCCTCGCGTGTCGGGACCCGGCTCCGACATGTCTCAGGGGGGGGAGGGCCGCTCTCTACCCGCAGAAGCCCTCAGTGGTGTGCGTCCAGCGGACGCACAGCACGAAGGGCCAGGGTGTCCCCGGGGCCCGGCCCCGCGGCCCGGAAGCCCCCGGGGATGGGGCACAGGGTGTTTTTTTCGGGCCCCGGCCCCGAATAAAAAAACCCAGCGACGCCCCCGTCTAAAGTTTGACTAGTAAATGGGTGTGTGGAAATGCTTTTCAGTGGCTGCACCTGCTAAATTTTTTTTAAGGGGGGTACTGGGGAGAAATGGCTCAATCGAAAGGGGTTGGTGTCACAATTTGGTTTTAAACCACATGGTCACCCCACCTTAAATAAAATGACCCCTTATCTATTTGCAATTGTAATACTAGCAATCCCCCCCTCATGGATAGTAGGTGTGTGTTAGGTTGTTTATCAGTATTTTTGCATTTGTGCGATATCCCCTGTATGGTGTTTGGGCTTTTCTGCATGCTGTTTTAAAATGTTTTTTTTTTTCAAAGGCAGTTATTTAAAGACAGTGCCCCTTAGGGGGTCATGTGTGGAAAACTACTTATCAGTGAGCTGCAGCTCCTAAATTTCTCCCATGTAGTACTGAGGTTTATGTTACTTTCTAATGGGAATAGTTCATTGTTGAGTCATTAAGCTGGAAGTTTTTGGGTGTGTTTGGGGGTTTTTTGAGTGAATAAATTTTCCCATTTTTCTGTGATTTTTTTTTAAAAAGGGTTGTTCCCCGGTTAAATGGGCATTTTGGTCCGTAATTACGCGTCGAATGCGCAAATTACGGGGTAAAACGGGCCCTTCATTTCGGTAAAAACCACATTCTCATAGAGAACTAGGATTCGTTTCCCCTCCCCGTCGGGGAATCCCGCCCCGGGGGAAAATAATTCACATGTCACTTTTCTGGCGTTTTACACGCCCCACAGGAAATTCTTTGGGGGGCCCCAAAGAAGGGGGGCCGGCCCCCCCGCTCCTCCCCCGCTCCCCCCCCCGGGCCCCCCGAAATGCGGGGGGTAATTAGGTCCCCATTAAGCCCTGTGCATAGCCTAAGATTGGGAGTTTTTACAAAGTATCACTTTGCCAAATGTTTTAAAAATTGGTACATCTTAGAACGGTCTAGTCTAACTACACCATTTTAAGTTGACTTTTTAGCCCAACTGTGGACAAAAAATTTTTGGGGCTTTTTTTTTGGGCCCCCCGTCGCAACCAAGCCCCTGCACCCTTCAGTAAAGCCACGCTCGCTTTAAACCAAAGGCACGCCCCTTTTGTTGAATGTGGTGTCCAAAACACATCATAAATGTGATGTAAAGCATATACAATATTATTATATAGATGTAATTTTATATATTATCATAAAGCTGTAATAACAATTTAGCTTACAATGAACCGACCATTGGAACATAATTTAAAGGGACACTGCCATCAGAAAGAAGTATTTGTGTCATGTTCTAACGCGGTAGAACGCTGGGTATTGGTGGATCCTCTGTGATCACCATGGGCAAGGATAGTATATGTGGAGACCATGCCAGCGAGTGAAGTCTAAAGGGCCCCCAGTCTTCACCGGAGCATGCCGTAAGGCCGGAATGACTTCACTGTGGGGAACCCCCCCGGTTGCTACCCCTGACATGGCTACCCATGGTGAATGTGAAGGGACACCAGGTACTGGCAGAGGTGACTGGACACAGCAGGAGTAGCCATAGACGGGTAACAGATCCTAGGAGGATGGTAACTGGCAGGTACTGCAGCCAGGGCCGCCAACAGAAATTTCAGGGTCCCATACAGCTGAAGCACCTGGGCCCCCCCCTGAAAACCCCGCCCCCAGCACCCCGATCGCCCCGCCCCCAGCACATGTTGGCTCCGCCACCAGACAAAAAAACGGCCTCTAGGACATAACTGCGCCCACTTTACCACAAAATACCCAGTAATGCCAAAAAAAGAATTGTATGGTGTAGTTACTACCTACCATCGTGTGTTTTTCACATATCTGTCTCACCACATTCGCTGGTCTCACATATCATAGGACACAGGGGACTAAGTTGCTCCTCCACAACCCCCTCTTAACCCACATACAAACACACACTCCAGTCTTCCCTTGGTCACGCACCTTCTCCACCTTCTAAAATAATCACAGCAAGAAAAGTAAAAGTGTAACTCCTAATCACAGGAGTTCAGGAGTTCCCTCTCTTTTTACAATCAGGGACACATTGTTCGCTTGCATTATACCCGCGCCCCGATATACACCTACCACACCGCCATATAGAAACCAATAGAGGTCAGACCACCAGTCAGGTATAACCTACCAACACCACCATATAGTGACCATATAGTGGTCTGGGACACCAGCTCAGGTATATCCTACAACTCAACCCATATGAGGACCTCATAGAGGTCTGACACAAAGCTCAGGTATAACATATAAACACCACCATTTGAGCACCACATAGAGGGTCAGACACCAGCTCGTTTAACCTCACAATAGTCTGATGAGCGATTACGTTGACTATCGTCATCGGGTTCGATAGTCGATATTGGCACAATTATCGATAAGATATTACGATAGTCTCGATAATAGGATTACTCGCCGATGACCTTTAAGTCTATAGGAGAGGAACTACACCTTCATTCTTGACCACACAAACAGGGCTGGAGAGAAGCTGGAACGTTCTTACCTCACAACAGTCAAAATGGATACGTGCTACATCTTAGGCAAGACAATTAGTTATAAAAGCCCACATGAAAACAAATCACAGACCATTACATATCCCTGTCTCTGCACCACAGCATGACCTTAAACCTGCTTGACCCACCAAATTAAAAAGTGCACAGAGAAGGCCCCTGCTATGATTTAGAAAAAACACTCTATTTTTCCCTGACACGGCCGCCACTTTGAATTACTCCCCTGTCCTGGAACGCTGCAAGGAGCCCCAAACCAGCATCGACAACGATTAAAAAAATGCCGGAAAAAGGAGTTTATTCACAACACTTTTTTGTTGAACTGGAATTATTATAATGTCCAGTCGCAGTATACCATTAAAACTGTCACTGACCCCCAAATAAAAAGTGCCGGTGGGAAAAAGGTAGTCTTTGTACCACCATTTTAGTTGAAATGGACATTATCTATATCTGTCATGTATGCAGAGATGACCATTAAAACCTGTCTGATTCCACTCGGTTAAAAATGTGTCGGAATAGGAGGTTTTTCAGTTCCATTTTAGTTTCCACCGGACATAGACTTTCCTGTCCTGGGCCACAACATCGACCCTATAAACCTGTTTTGACCCCACGATCACAAAATTGGCACTATGCTATTTTGTACAGTGGACTCTCACTATAGTATATTTTTTGGTAACTGACATTTGTTTACAAGAATTTAGTTAGGGAGTTTTAATTATAGTTTTAAATTAATACCAATTTTGCTTTATTTTAAGCTGTAATAACATACCAAACAACACCCTACCTTGCAGTTTTTTTTACACGTGTAGATGTGTTAACTTCTGTACCGCACACCCATAAGTGATTCAAATGTCCTAATTCATCCCAAAACACTTCTTAGTCGAGATGGACATTTGCCATGCCTGGGCTTACTGAGATGATTCCAGCCAATCAATTCATTGGTTTCAGTTTTTTCTCCAAAATCCTTTTCATTGATAGGGACAGACTCCCCTGCGAGATCAATGGATGCGACCCCTTAGTGACTCCTAGCCCAGGGAAATAATTTTTAAGCCTCTAATTGTGCTATTTTGTCCTCCAGCCTGGAGCCTTTTGGACACTTACTTAACCTCAAGCAAATCACCTTTTTCAAAATTATCTGATTTTTAGGAGTAAATTTGATAGTCTCCTGACTTGCCCATAACGGTGGAGAGCCAGTTGCTTGACGTCAGCCAGTCTATTAACACGGAGGCCAGCTGCCCAGACTTACAGTGGGTATGCTGGTGGGGTTGGGAAGAGTCCAGGCTAGCGTCTGTCAGTATTAACACGCAGGTTCAGCTGCCAGGGACGGAGTTACCAGATGGGTGCGGTTGAGGCCAGCGCTGGCTCGGTTCCGTATCTTTAACACGGTTATAAATAATGCCATTAATGAAGCCAGCACGAAAAACAGTCGTTGCTGAAGAGACGTGCGGAAGCGGACTGTGTGAGGGCTAAGCCTACAGCTTCCTCATGTACACAGTCAAGACCTGGGTAGCGCTTGCCCCTCCGTCATGAGTGCGGACCAAGTTGAGCTTCAATTGGAATAATGGTGGTTACGCTCTGTTTCCACCAGGCGCCCTTTTTCTTGGTTATTCTTTTTCTCATTTTTACACAACGTGCTGGAGGAAATTGTCTTCTGAAACTTTGTTCTCTGTCCGTGAATCCATACTCCTTGTACTTGGAATAACCTACATCTGGTCAGTTTTCCTCCTGTGTACAATTCAGAGGAATTTTTTTACCAGTATTTTGTACATGCAAGTTTTTTTTTTTAGTAGTTTATTTCTAGAAAACACATTTTTTAAATGGGATGGAATCCCACATGTCCTTTTTGTTTCTCTTTTTTAATTGTATTAATTGGTTGTATTCATACAGGGATTGATAGCTATGTTAAGATCTTGCAAAAACAAGTCCATTTAGCAAATATGTGTCCATTAACAGTGTCTACCTATTCCTGTTTCTGACAGCACCCCATCACCCTTGAGCTCACTCTGACAATTGTGAAGAACAAAATGTCTGTTAGAAACAAAATTTTTTTTATAATAGGACCTGTAGTATAGCTGCATGTCAACAGCAAATGCCCCCAAAAATTCAAAACAGAACCATGAGCCACTTTGGACAATGTGAAGAAAAACAAATGTTCTGTTAGAAACAACATTTTTTTATAATAGGACCTGTAGTCATAGCTGCATGGTCACAGCAAAATGCCCCTCCAACAATTCAAAACATGGGACTCTTGAGCCACTTTTGACAAATTGTGAAGAAACAAATGTCTGATTGAAACAAATATTTTTTAGATAGGCCTGTAGTATTGCTGCATTTCAAAGCAGCAAGACCCTAAAAAAAATTTTTAAAATGGATCTTCTCAGCCATTGTTTAAAATTGTGAGGGAGAAATGCCACTTAAAAGCACATTTCTGTTCCAAAGGGGACATGATTATTGCTGTTTCTCACAGGCAACATGACCCCAAAAAATTATAAATATGACTTCTCAGCCACTATTAAACATTGTGATGGAGAATTGCCACTTTAAAGCACTTTCTGTTCCAATAGGACCATAATTATAGCTGTATCTCACAGCAACATGGACCTCAAAACCATTGGACAATGTGAAAACTTCTAAAGATAAAGTGAGATAAATGGAATACGGTGTTGTCACATGAAACCTTGCTGTCCTTTACGTCTCCTCACAGCAAACCAGCAAAATGATACCTGTTCGGGAAAAGAGATAAAAATTGCAATAAGAAATGATAATTTTAAAAAAAGTTTTCAAGAGGGACCATTTCTGGTTGAAAAGGACTGTGGGAAGTAGAACAGGCTCAACTAATCGGTGGACCTGGCAATTGGAGGCCACAAACATATCAGTGATCAATGCCTGATTCATTTGATGAAAGTCAAAAAAACGATCCACCCAAAACCATTATCTGTGGAAAGCCGATGCGTTATGATCTGTAATGACTCCCTACAAGCTGTGCTTGAAGGTCCGTTATAATATGACGTTGCGCTGCTGGGCAGGACACACCTCTATGGCGTAGGCGAGGCGAGCTCGGGCCATTCGTCCTTTTTTGGATAACCAGAAAGTCTATGGGGTCCGGACAATCCAAAAACATCGGTGTATGTTGAGGACGCAGATAGTCGTGTCCTTGATCCTTATAGCTGGTCTCTGTGTGTTGGATGTGGCACCTGCATTGCATGAGGTTGGTGAGGTGGTCATATAATGATTGCCCATGAGGTCACCCATTAGGCTTCTGCCACTGCCTGCTTGCTGCTGCTGGCCGATGACGGCTACTTGGCACTCTACTGCTGTCACGTCGCCTGTGTTGTTCCACCATGGACATTGAGGAACGTTGAAGCAGACGCAAAAGATGTCCTCCAGTTACTCATCAGCAAGGTATCCAATTTCACTGCATTTTACTTCTATTTGGGTGGGGTGAAGGAAAAGTTGCTGAGTTTTGTTTGTTACCGGGGATCCAGAGGGTGGCTACCCAGTAAACTGTTAATCATTTTGATGGCTTAATGCCGAGGATCATGTTTGGAGGAAATGGAGCTCCAAGCACTCATGTGATGAGGTGGGCCTTGATTTCCCAAGCCTCTGGGATCGAGGGGCACTAGCAACTGATCTTCCTCTATTCTCCTCAGCCTTCAATTTTCGCGACAACCTCTTTCCAACGGCAGGGACCGTCGGTAACGTCGGTATTGTCTAGGAATACTCTCCTGTCTCCTCCGCTTCTCCGGCACAGCTTCAAACACAGCCATTGACTTGCCTAGATGATGACACCCCTGGAGGAGTGATGCGGCCGGCCTTGCACTAAACCCTGGGACCCGAAAACCACTTGCCTAATGAAGACCGATGAAATGTGAAACTGCTGGGCCTTGTGAGATTTTGATGGAGGAAGAAAGGCTCCGTATCCGCATCTGTGTCCGTATCTCCTACTTCTGTCCCTGGCGGGGGGGGGACTTGTTGTGTCTGAGGTCCAACGATCGTTCCAGAACTAAGATCACCACAATGCTCATGCTGACAAGGGCATTGTCTGCACTGACCATTTTGGTGGCTTGTTCAAAATGGAAAGGATGGTGCAGAGACTTTTCACCTGCCTCCACTCTCAGGTGGCTCAACAACTCCGAGGTCCGCACCGGTGCTTGTAGGACATGTGTCACTTGTACTGCGTAATGGCTCTGCGCTGCTGCCACAATCGCGTGGAGCATGTTGGAGGGTTGGGATTTTCCAGCGTGTTGCAACCGTCAACAATGAGACGGTTGGACGGGGAGGGCCTGAGCTGACGCTTGCAACGAGCCAGGCGGACGAAGAGCTGGGTGCGAACGGCGGAAGTGCGAACTTAGACTTCGAGCCTTCCTCAGACAGGACAGTCCAGACCCGGGTAGCTCTTTAGAAAATTTCTGGGTCGACAAGGTTCCATGACATGTGCCAGGCAAGGGATGTGCTCCAGCCCTACCGTCTTAAGGGCGGCCAGCCAGATTTCGCCCGTTATAGCACACCTCTTGCCTGGAACAAGGTTTCTTGTCACACAGCCAGCGCTTCGGGTCTCGTTGCCGGAGAGCGTCCACAGTCCTGACCTGTGTGTGTGGCGGCTCCAAGACAGAATTAATTCAATACGGCATGGTTTCTACTGGGCAAGTGGATGCCACCAGAGGACCTTGGGGGAAAGAACCCTGCACCACATCCTGCAGTTTTGAAGAGCGTGTGCGCCGTGCCTGGGTGAGCCCACTGTCACCCACAGAGAATCACCCAGCTCACCCAGTGAGCTACTGTACAAGAGATATAGTGGCCTTGGTCGTGCTTACTAGTCCATGTGTCGGTGGTCAGATGGACTTTTGCCGGCCACAGATGCAGAAACGTGACTTTTTGGTAAAATAATTTTAGATGACACGTGGTGGCCAGGGCAGGGACGGCTTTTCTGGCAAAGAAATGCCTGGCTCGGCATTCTGGTATTGGGGGGGGCAGGCAGGGCCATGGACGTGCGGAAACCCATCTGTGTTCCACCAGACGAAAGGCAAACATTTTCCAAGGCAAAAAGCACTGGCAATTGCCGGACATCAGGCTTTTGGATTTTGGGATGGTTTGGGTTAAAAGTGTTTCTTTCTGCTCCCAATCCTGGAAAACAGAAGGCTGGCTGCTAGACTGGCCGTGGTACGGCGTGCAGTTGCAGGTCGTTCAAAACTCGGCAGAAGGCGATAGGGGTTAGGATGGGTCTCTGGTGGTGCTGGTGGTACTCGGGCGACGGTGGAGGCTGAAGCGGAGGCTGGATCCCTGTTCATGAATCTTGAGAGACATGGCAGTCTGAGGAACGCGTTGATGGGCGCGGAGGAGGAGGCGGGAGACAGAGGGTGTGACAGTTGAGAGGCCCTGCGTCGGTCTGGCCTTTTTGGCAAGTGTTCCCTCCATTTCTAACTCATGCATTCGCTGCATGTGGACTAGAAATGTTGGTGGTGGTTAAACACCTAAGGTTCTTGCTCTACTTATGCGTTACGGCAAAGGCGGCATATGACATAGTTGGGTGTAATCAGAGGCTTGCTCATAGAAGGCCCTGGGATTGAGAGGTCCTGGACCTTTCTTGACCGGTGGATAAGCGAAAGACGGAACGGGGTCTTTACCGCTTGACCGTGGCTGGGGAATAATATCAGACGGACCTTCACTGCATGACAGCCCTCTACCTTTTGAGGCGGGGACCTGTAATGGACAAAATACCCATCGTTTCCTCCCTCGTCCAGTGATGAAAGCGCTCGCAAGCAAAGTCTGCTGAAAAGACTACATTGGATCCGCTATGTCGTCATCACATCTTCATCAACACAAGGTGGGACTTCGTCGTCCTGACATTCTGCATCCAGGAGCTGCTGGGGGCTACAAGCAAGAGGGGACTGCAGCGTTGCCGACCGCCAGGATTTTTGCCGATTGACCGGCTTCCTTCTCACTCCTCTGATGGGAATCAGTAACTGGGCGTCAGAGCAGAGAAATTCATCCTCTTTGGACTCTTGATCTTTTAACATGCCTTTGACCCAACCGCTTTTTTTCATCAAAGAGGTCTTCAGGAAATTAGGATTATCCAAAGTGGTGAGGTACAAGAGTGCTATTTGGGCCTGCTTTCATGTGGGACAGATGCTGATGATGCTGATGACGACATTTGTGGCAAGTGGAACTGGGTAGGACGAGGAGCCGGTTAAGACTGCTGGATGCAGGTTGCATTAACCACTGAAGAAACAGATTGGCTCGCGTTACGTTTACTGAGATTCACAGGGACCTGACCCAGCGTGACTGGCCTGACGGTCCTGGCAACTGACGATCGCTGGCATTGCGTGGTTGTCGCCGCATGGATGGAAGCACTTCTTGTACTCTACTCCTTGGTCATACACCCCCTCCTCTTGCTTGCTTACCAACTGAATTGCGCTCCATGTCAGAAGATAAAAAATTTGAGAAGGTATGAAGAGTTTTGGAAAGTCTCTTATCTAAAAGACGGCAAATTCACAGCTATTCTCAAAACCCTCAAATCAAAACCAAAATTGCGGGATTCAAATTTAACTGCAAGGGGCTCTATAAAAAAAGCGGCCTGACCAAAAGTAAAAAAAAAAAACTGTCTGAAATGTGTAGGGTTTTAAAAGGTATTTTTTGGCACTATCAATTCACTGTTGTGACTACAAATTTTGCTGTATTAAATTTTAACTGAAAGAGCTCTTGAAAAAGCTTGATGACCAAAAGTGAAAAAAAACCCCTGTCTGAAATGTTACGGGCAATAAAAGGTATTTTTTGGCACGTATCAATTCACTGGGTGACTAAAAAAAATTGCGTATTCAAATTTAACTGCAAATTTTTTTTGATCTATCAACAAAGTTGGATGACCAAAAGTGAAAAAAAACCTGTCTGAAATGTGTAGGGATAAAAAAGGTTTTTTGGCACCTATCTTCACCTGTTGTACTATAAATTGTGTATTAAAAATTTTAACTGAAATTTGCTTATGAACAAAGTTGACGCCCAAAAAGTGAAAAAAACACCTGTCTAAAATGTTGGGGATAATAAAAGGTATTTTTGGACCTATCTTACTGTGGTGATAAAAAAATTGTGTATTCAAATTTAACTGAAAAGTAGATCTATAAAACAAAGCTTGACTGACCAAAAGTGAAAAAAACACCGTCTGAAATGTATGGGGAAAAAAAAAGGTATTTTTTGGCCCCTATCAATTCCCCTGTGGTGACTACAAAATTGTGTTTCAAATTTAACTGCAACGTAGATCTTTTTTGGGGAGACCAAAGAAAAAAAACACCGGCTGAAATGTATTTGGGGGTAAAAAAAGGATTTTTTGGCCCTTCTTCACCTGGGACTACAAAATTGGGGTTCAAATTTCTGCAATGGCTTATAAAACAGCGGCCGGGCCCAAGTGAAAAAAAACAGTATCTGAAATGTTAGGGTAAAAAAAAAGGTTTTTTTTGGCACCTATAAATTCCCCTTGGTGATCAAAATTCCCGGTATTCAAATTTAACTGCAAAGTGATCATCAACAAAGCTTGCTTGCCCAAAAGGGAAAAAAAAAACACCTGTCTGAATGTATACGGATTTTTGGATTTTTGGCCCTATCAGTACACGTGGTGATACAAATTGTGGATTCAAATTTAACTGAAGGGGGCTCTATCAAAAAGTGCCTGCGCCAAAGTGAAAAAAACAGTATTGAATGTTCGGGTAATAAAAGGTATTTTTTGGCCCCCTATAAACCCGTGGATACTACAAAATTGCTGTATTCAAATTAAACTGCAAGGTGGCTATTCAACAAAGCTGGACGGGTCAAAATTGAAAAAAAAACCCTTTGAAATGTATATGAAAAAAAAAGTGGCGTTTTTCACCTAACAAATAGACCTGCGTTTTAAAAAAATTTAAATATGGCTCTTTCTAAAAAAGTTTTCTTCAAAATTCCCTTTTTCCCCCCCTGTCGTGATTTACAGCGGTAGATGCTCCTTTAAAAAAATTTTTCCTTAACTACCTAAAAATTTATTTATCTAACTAAATTTAAGGGGTCAAACTAAAATTTGAGCTGTCTCTTGAAAAAATAGAATAATTTTGCTGAGTGTTTGCTGAGTGTTTGGAAGAGGCAGAGGAAAGTCCTTTGCTATGAGACGCTGACAAACACTGATCATGAACAGGATGGGTGTTCTATGTAAACGAGGTCATGTGATTTTTCCACCAATCGCAACCCTTCACATCCCAGTATGACGTGCACACCATCTCAACCCGCTCTATTTTGTAAGTGATTTGTGGCCGCCAAAATTTTTGGGAAGCGCCGAAAATGGCGCGTATTAATAGTTTTTGCCAGATTTTAACCTAATTTCGGTGATCTAAAAAATCCGAAACAAAAAACCCTGCCCATTTCAACTTTTTCGAAAAAATTATCGCTCAACACTTACTTAAACACCACCATATAGAGACAACATGAGATCAGACACCCGCTTCAGGTATAATCCTACAACACCACCATATAGAAAACAAATAGTGGTCAGACACCGCACTGTTATACATATAACTGTACAACACCGCCACATAGAGAACACATAGAGGTCCAGACACCAGCTGGGTCACTTCACATTAACAGTGAATACAGCAACTGATCCAATATAGAAGTAAAATACCCGGAAATCAGGGACTAAGCGGAGACGTTCTTTATGATGAGCTTTCTTTTTCCATTCTCTTCTGCATTCCGTTCCACACCGTCTGATGACTTGTCCGGCCACAAACTCATCCCATGAAGAAATGAACACCAAATATCTTTGAATCCTCAATTTTCAAGCATTGCGTTTACCTATTCCCACCCCTGTACCAAATTACCGAGGGAGGGGAGAGGAGCGGGTTACAAGCCATAACTTAGAGGCCTAGTATCATAAGGGGTTGGAGGGTGGGGTGAGAACTGACGACTGGAGATTATGCTACAAAACTTATGGGCTGCTGCCCTCATCAAATTATATTACCAGGTGGTAGTCATGACTCTGTAGGTTGAAACGTGCAAGGCCCAGGTAATCAGAAGGGACATATTTAGGTAGGTAGACCCTCGCCGGATAAGTTGGAAGCCCGGCCCCAGGTAGGTTGGTGGGTACCTAGCCACGAGTCCCCTTTAGTTTGTAGGCGGCCAGGGTCTCCTTTATGTTTAGGTAGAGTCAGGGCCCCTGTAGAGTTAGGTAGCCAGGGCCCCTTTTAGCGTTAGGTAAAGTCAGGGCTCCCTTTAAGGTTAGGTAGAGTCAGGGCCCCCTTTAGCGTTAGGTAGAGTCAGGGCTCCCGTTAGGGTTAGGTAGAGTCAGGGCCCCTTTAGGGTTAGGAAGAGTCAGGGCTCCTTTAGCGTAGGTAGAGTCAGGGGCCCCTTTGTGTTAGGTTAGGAGTCAGGGCCCCCTTTAGCGTTAGGTAGAGGTCAGGGACCATTTGGGTAGGGTAGAGTCAGGGACCCCTTTAGGGTTAGGTAGAGTCAGGGACTTTTAGCGTTTGGTAGAGTCAGGGACCCTTTAGGGATAAGCCAGGTGTCAGGGCCCCCCCCCCTTTTTAGTAGCCAGGTAGACAGGCCTCCTTTATTTTTTAGCCAGCTAGTCAGGGCCCCCTTTATAGATAGCCAGGTAGTCAGGGCCCCCTTTATAGATAGCCAGGTAGCCAGGGCCCCCTTTATTTATAAGCCAGGTAGTCAGTGCCCCCTTTACAGATAGCCAGGGCCCCCTTTTTTTATTAGCCAGTTAGTCAGGGCCCCCTTTATTGATAGCCAGGTAGTCAGGGCCCCCTTTATGGATAGCCAGGTAGTCAGGGCCCCCTTTTTCGGGATAGCAAGGTAGTCAGGGCCCCCTTTATTAGATTGCAGGTAGTCTGGGCCCCCTTTATTAGATAGCCAGGTAGTTCAGGGCCCACCTTTATATGATTGCCAGGTAGCCAGGGCCCCATTTATTTGTTAGCAAAGATAGGTCAAGGGCCACAATTTATAGATAGCCTGGTAGGATGGGCCAGCCATTTATAGAGAGCCATGTAGGTCAAGGGCCCAATTTTTTGATTGCCAGGTAAGCCAGGGCCACCTTTATTTATTAGCCAGGTAGTCAGGGCCCCCTTTATAGATAGACAGGTAGTCAGGGCCACCTTTACTAGATAGCCAAAGTAGTCAGGGCCCCTTTATCAGATAGCCAGGTAGCCAGGGCCCCCTTTATAGATAGCCAGGTAGTCAGGGCCCCCTTTTTAGATAGCCAGGTAGCCAGGGCCCCCTTTATTTATTAGCCAGGTAGTCAGGGCCCCCTTTAGGGATAGCCAGGTAGTCAGGGCCCCCTTTACAGATAGCCAGGTAGCCAGGGCCCCCTTTATTTATTAGCCAGGTAGTCATGGCCCCCTTTATAGATAGCCAGGTAGCCAGGGCCCCCTTTATTTATTAGCCAGGTAGTCAGGGCCCCCTTTATAGATAGCCAGGTAGCCAGGGCCCCCTTTATTTATTAGCCAGGTAGTCAGGGCCCCCTTTATAGATAGCCAGGTAGCCAGGGCCCCCTTTATAGATAGCCAAGTAGTCAGGGCCCCCTTTATAGATAGCCAGGTAGCCAGGGCAACCTTTTTTTATTAGACAGGTAGTCAATTCCCCATTTATAGATAAAGCCAAGTAGGTCAGGTTCCCTTTTTATAGATACCAAGTTAGTCATGGACCCCCTTTATAGATAGCCAGGTGCCAGGGCCCCCTTTATGATTTTGCCAGGAAGTTCAGGGCACCAACTTTTTAGATAGCCAGGTAGTCAGTGCCCCCTTTATTTATTAGCCAGGTAGTCAGGGCCCCCCTTTAGGGATAGCCAGGTTAGTCTGGGCCCTTTACGATAGCCAGTAGCCAGGGCCCCCTTAATTTATTAGCCTGGTAGTCATGGCCCCTTTTATAGATAAGCCAGGTAGCAGGGCCCCCTTTATTTTTTAGCCAGGTAGTCAGGGCCCCCTTTATAGATGGCCAGGGCCCCCTTTATTGATTAGCCAGGTAGTCAGGGCCCCCTTTATAGTTAGCCAGGCACTGCTGGCCGCCTTTATTTATTGCCAGGTAGTCAGGGCCCCCTTTATAGATAGCCAGGTAGCCAGGGCCCCCTTCCTTATATATAATAAAAAAAACAAAAAAACAACAAAACAGTCACTTACCTGGCACCCGCTCCGGCTCCCGGCCATCCTGAGCTCCCGCCGACCACTGCGGTCCTGCATAGGCAGCGCGGTGATGTGATGTCAGCCTGCCAGGGAGATCAGCGTAGCGCAGCGCTAGTGGCGCTGTGCTCCGCTGACACCGTGCAGCCCCGTGAGCCAGTTATATTAGTCCCCAATCCCGGGCCGGTCTATGGGTGCTTCGGGATGCATAGGTTCCCGGGCGTTCAGTGACCTGATGCACGGCCGGGCCCCGGGGAGCGATGGCACTGCCTCCGGGGCCCACATTGTGGGCCAGCCTGAGCCTGGGTCGGTGGCTGCGGCCGACGGGAGGCCCCGCTCTAATCATGAGGAATAAGGGGGCCCCGCTTGCAGCGGGCCCCCTTATTCCACCGGGCCCCATACAGGAGTACCGGCTGTACCCCCTGTATGGCGGCCCTGACTGCAGCAGAAATAACAGCAATAGATTAGTTTACTGGTGCAGCGTCAGGAACAGCAATAACGGACAGGTAATGCAAGGTTAACACAGGTATACTGAACTAGCAGCAGCTACACAGTAGACAGGGGTCAGGTTCTATGAGGAACATCAACAAACTGACACTGAGGCAGGGGCAGGGTGTCCTGTATACACTTACCATCACGTGACGTGGGGGCCCCTGTGATGGAATTGATTTCCACTCAGTTCTATTTGCGCTCACCTCTCACTGAAATCGAGCATAAATCACACCCCAAGATAGTTCCAGCACCCCAAAAATACTAAGCTGCCACCACCTTCCTTCAATAATCAAAAAGAAAAAGGAAATCGAAGGTTAGGGCTGCGATATACAAATAACACTTACCAACAATTGCAGGATTATCTCACTGCTCTCCAGCAGTTACAGGGTTAAAACACTTTTCTCAAGGTTATGGGCTCTTAGAACAATCTAGCGCTAACTTATTACATTTTTTATATTAAATATAAAAATTGGTACAGTGCTTACATAAGTACAAAAATACAATAAAATGACATAAATACAACAGTCATAAAATAAAAAGGAGAAAAATATTTGAAATACCTAACTCTTTAGTATATACTTATCAGTAGATATTTTTAAAGTCCCAGGGAAAATGGATCCCAGCTTCAGTAGACTAAAGGACTCCCAAGCTGTGAACAAAGATTTGGGTCTGGACAGTGATTTTTAGAGGCCAATCAGCCACATCCTCAGGTTTCCAAACCTCCCATCAGTTAACTATGATAATTAGTCTGTGTAGAAATATTAAAAGGTGGGCCGGACAACTCATCCTCACTTTGCCCACTAGATGACATCCACAGGCCAATATTTCAGTTTGACCAGGTCATTAGAACTCTGACCTTTCCTGCAACAGGCACCTTAAAAGTTGAAAATCGGCACGGTTTTACGTTTATCGAGGTTTCGCAATTATGGTTTTCCGAATAATATTAAATTAGAGATGGCGAATTATCTCAAAAATTCGAATTTCGGTCACTTCGCTCGAATTTTCCGACAAAATTAGTTTCGGTCCAAATTTACTTCGGCACGATTTCACGTTAAAAACAGCTATTTCCAGGCATGCACAGAGCCTGCGAGGTGCTGTAGAAACGTATGTGACCTGCTTAAATATGCAGAAGGGAGCTTGTTTTGGCTCTTCATACAATGTTGTGTTTTAGTATGACACGCACATGACTGCCCGCCCACTCTTAGAATCGCTTACTTAAAATTCCCTGAGCACTTAAGGGGCAAAAACTGACAAAAAAAATGAAGCGGGGACTGTAGCTGATAATGTCATGCCGCGAAAGTGGAAAAAAAACAAGCTGAGAGCTCAGGTGGCAACTTAACAAAAAAAAAAATAAACAAAAACTAGGACAGAGGGTGGAGGTGACGGCGGGACAGCCACAGCGCATGCGGTCAGAGAGGTGGCACAATACATTCTGGAGGTGGACATAACAGTAGTAGGCTACAGAGTGGCACAATGACAGACAGTGGAGGTCACGGCAGCAGCAGCAATGAGTCAAGGCAGTGGGCACAAAGACATTCTGGTGGTGGCAAAAAAGTAGTAGGGCCACAGAGTGGCACAATGACACAGTGTAGAGGGCACGGTTCGCAGCAGGGCATGGAAGGTCAGGCAGTTGCCAACAATGACCATTCTGGAGGTGGAAACAGTAGTATGGCCACCAGAGTGGCAAATCACAGTGTGGAGTTAATGACAGCTGCAGCATGAGGTCAGAGAGTGGCACAATGACATTCTGGAGGTGGAAAAACAGTAGTAGGGCCACAGAAGAGGCACAATCACACAGTGTGGATGTCCTACGACAGCAGCAGCAGACATGAGGTCAGAGAGTGGCACATGACATTCTGAGGTGGCAAAAAAACCAGTAGTAGGCCACAGACGTCGGCACAATGACAGAAGAGTGGAGGTCACGGAAGCGCAGCATGAGGTCAGGCAGTGGCACAATGACTTCTGGAGGTGGCAAAAAGTAGTAGGCCACAGAGTGGCACAATCCCCACAGTGTGGAGGTCATGACAGCAGCAGCATGTGGGTCAGGCAGTGCCAATGACTTCTGGAGTGGAAAATCAGTAGTATGAGGCCACGAGTGGCACAATCACATAGTGTGGAGGTCACGACTGCTAGCATGCAGCATGAGGTCAGAGAGTGGCACAATGACACTTATGGAGGTGGCAAAACCAGTAGTAGGCCACAGAGTGGCACCAATGACAGAGAGTGGTGGTCACGGAAGCAGCCAGATGAGGATCAGGCAGTGGCACAATGACATTTTGGAGGTGGCACCCCAACCCAAAAACAGTTGTTAGGCCACAGAGTGGACAATGACACAGTGTGGAGGGGCACGTAGCAGCAGCATGAGGTCAGGCAGTTGGAACAATGAAACATTCTATGGAGGTGGGCAAAATATAGTTAGGCCACAGAGGGAACAATGACAAAGTTGGAGGTCACGACAGCAGCAGCATGAGGTCAGGTAGTGGCACAATGGACATTTGGAGGTGGAAAAAACAGTAGTAGGCTACGAGTGGCACAATGACACAGGGTGCAGGTCACAACAGCAGCAGCATGAGGTCGAGAGTGGCACAATGAATTCTGGGGTGGCAAAAACAGTAGTAGGCCACAGAGCGGCACAACCTGACAGAGATTTGATGGTGACTGCGGCAGGAGCAACGCATGAGGTCAGAGAGTGGCACAAATGACACTGTGTGGGAGGTGACCGCAGCAAGCAAGCAGCTTGAGGTCAGAGAGTGGCACCAATGACATTATGGAGGTGGCCAAAACAGTAGTAGGCCACTGAGTGGCCTCAATGGACACAGTGTGGAGGTCACGTCAGCAGCAGCATGAGGGCCAGCAGTGGCACAATGACATTTGAGTGGCAAAACAGTATTAGCCACAGAGTGGCACACCATGTACCACAGTGTGGACGGTCACGACAGCAGCGCATGAGGTCAGGCTGTGGCACAATGACATTCTGGAGGTGGAAAAACAGTATTAGGCCACAGAGGGGCACAATCACACAGTGGGGAGGTCCCGACTGCAGCAACAGCAGGAGGTCAGAGAGTGGCACAATGACATTCTGGAGGTGGCAAAACACAGTAGAAGGACACAGAGTGGCACAATGACAGAGAGTGGAAGGTTCACGGGAAAGCAGCAGCATGAGGTTCAGGCTGTGGCACATCATGGACCATTTCTGGAGGTGGCAAAACAGTAGTAGGCACAGAGTGGCACATTGACAGTGTGGATGGCACGGTAGCAGCAGCATGAGGTCAGGCAGTGGCACAATGACATTCTGGAGGTGGCAAAACAGTAGTATGCCCAGTGTGGCACAATGAACAGTGTGGCAGGTCAAGACAGCAGCAGCATGAGTCAGGCAGTGGCACAATGTCATTCTGGAGGTGGAAAAACAGTAGGAGGCTACAGAGTTGCACAAAGACCCTGTGTGGAGTTCACACCAGCAGCAGCATGAGGTCAGAGAGTGGCACAATGACATTCTGGAGGTGGCAAAACAGTACTAGGCCACAGAGTGGCACAGTGACAGAGATTTGGAGGTGACGGCGGCAGGAGGCAACAGCATGAGGTTAGAGAGTGGGCACAATGACACAGTGTGGAGGTGACACGCCAGAACAGCAGCATGGGACAGAGAGTGGACAATTGACATTCTGGATGGTGGCAAACCAGTAGTAGGCCACAGCAGTGGCACAATGACACAGTAGTGGAGGTCACGACAGCAGCAGCAAGAAGTCAGGCGAGTGGCACAATTACATTCTGGCAGGTGGCAAGCAACAGTGTAGGCCAAGAATGGCACAATGACCCTCTATTTGTGTGGAGGTCCACGACAGCAGCAGCATGAGGTCAGCAGTGGCACAGTGACATTCTGGAGGTGTCAAAAACAGTAGTAGGCACAGAGTGGCACAAATCACACAGTGTGGAGGTCACGGGACAGCAGCAGCAGCCATGAGGTAGAGGTGGCCACAATGACATTTTGGAGGTGGCAAAACCAGTACTAGGCCACGAGTGGCACAGTGACAGAGAGTGGAGGTCACGCAAGCAGCAGCATGAGGTCAGGCAGTGGCACACAATGACATTCTGGAGGTGGCAAAAGTAGTAGGCCACAGGGAGTGGCACAATGACACCAGTGTGGAGGCACGACAGCAAGCAGCATGAGGTCAGGCAGTGGCACAATGCATTCTGGAGGTGGAAAAACAGTAAGTAGCTACAGGTGGCACAATGACACAGTGTGGACGGTCACAACAGCAGCAGCATGAGGTCAGAGAGTTGCACAAATGACATTCTGGAGGTGGCAAAAACAGTAGTAGGCCACCAGAGTGGCACAATGACAGAGATTTGAGGTGACAGCGGCAGGAGCAACAGCATGAGGTCAGAGGTGGCACAATGAACAGTATGGAGATGGACAGCAGCGCAGCAGCATGAGGTTCAGAGAGTGGCACAATGACACAGTGTGAATGTCACGGCACCAGCAACAGCAGCAGCAGCATGAGCGTCAAGTGGTTCTCCTTGGGGTAACGATGGGCTCCTGCCGCACTGGAACACCCGCCTCTGTTGCCACACTACTGGCAGGGCAGGAGCTTATCCACTGCCAACTCGCAAGTAGCGGCCACACATCCAGTTTGGCTGCCCAGTAGTCCAGCGGATTTATAAACTGGGGTGGCAGAGAGCTGTACAAGTAGGCCACCACCAGTTGGTTCAGGACTGCTCCAGTTCCTGACTGCTCTGTGCTTCGAATGCCCTACTCACTAGGCGGGTGAAGGAAGCTGCTCATCCCGTGACTCCAGACTTAGGTTGCTGCTGATGGAGGCTGGTACTGATCCTTACCCCCCCCACCTTCCGCTAGCCAGCGGCGGCAGTAGGTAGCTGAGAGCTGAGGAACCCCCGGTCAGACCTGTCAGAGGAGGGACTGATGGGGCCGCACATAGACAGCGGCAACTGACTACGTAGGATTACATATGGTATTTGAGTTTTGTCCTCCCTCTCAATAGCTGGGAAAAACGGGCTACCATTTTTGCGACCGGTAGCGAGGGGTCCATAGGGTGGAGCCAGAAGTCATCCCTCTGCCGGATGCTGTGATTATACGGCTGTCACTATCCAGGCAATCAGCATGCTGCGGGCCATCTGCAAAAGTGACTGAGGGGCTCCCTGCCTCCATCTCCCACTGTATAATGCCACGGTGCTTGCGGGTCATCTGGATCGTCTTCTTCATTCTCCATCTACTCCTCCAGCTGCTCCTGCTCCTAATCCTCTTGGTCACCTGGGTAGAAATCCACTCATTTCTCAGACAATACTTCTGCTCCAATTTCTCCTCCTCCTCCATTTAAGTCCCCACCGGACTCATGTGGCCGGAGATGTAGTCACCACATCTCCAGTCCCTGCCCGACAGATTTTTTCAGCATCCTGTTCCAGGACATGAAGCAGTGGGGAATGACGTTATTCATCGTAGTCCTGGCGACTGAAAAATAACGAGGCCTCCTCGATTGGCCTCAACAAATGGCAGGTGTCACGGCATGAGTGCCACTGGCTGACATCAAAGTTACACAGTGAGTACTCTGTCCGCCTGGATCATATAAAAAATCGTTTAATGGCCTTTCTATGTTCATACAGTCGGTCCAACATGTGAAGGCTGGAATTCCAAGGGTGGGTAACATCGCATAACAGAGTTTTGTCGGGGAGGGGCTGTTCTGCCGCTGCAACTGAGGAGGGTGTTCCTGGCTTTGTAGGAATGATAGTGCATGCAACAGTTTCCTAGCCATTTTCAAGAAAGTTCTGAAGATCTATGGAAGACTTCAGGACAACCTTTTCAAACCAGATTGAACACGTGTGCCATGCAGGGGCATCGGGACCATCACTCCTGGTTGCAGCGCGGACACCTGTTCCTCCATTGTCGTCACCATGTTCAGATTTGCAGTTGGCGCGGAGAAAGCACACACATCGGTTTTCTGACTGCATGACGCGGAGCAGTTCCTCCACTGTGTGACTTCGTTTGCCGAGGCAAGCCAGGTGTGAACTTCGTGACACCGCTGTGCACTACACCAAGGGTGGTATGATGGAGCAGTACTTGTGGAGGCTGAGATGGGTGGTGGTGGGTGGAGGAGGTGGACATTGGCGGGCAGGAGGCGCAGTTTGACAAGTGGAGAGGAAAGCGGCATCTACTGTCCAAGTTGTTGGTGTGCGCTGGGCAGGAAGCACATTCACCAGTGGGCCGTAAAGGACATGTACTGGCCCTGGACAGTAGTTACAGCTCCAGGACGTCCACGCTCCGTGCACCTTGGAACAAAACGATTTTTAAGCTAAAGGATGGCCCATTTCTGTTTACATATTTTGAAGTGCTGGTAACTGCCTTTTTGGAAAAGAAATTTACGGCTTGGGAACTCTCCATCTCGGATCGGCACAAGCCATTAGTTCTCTGAATGGTGCAGAGTCCACCATTTGGAAAGGGAGGGACTGCAGTACCAACAACTTGGACAGGAGCACGGTCAGCTGCTGCACCTTAGGATGGTTGACGCATACTGTTGTCTCTTTGCAATCGCCTCGCTGAACGACTGCTGGCGCCATGAGTAGCGAGGAGCAGGAGCATCTGGACCGGGAGATGATGTCAAAGAGACAACAGCTCCCTTCTGCAGAGTGGTGGGAGCCTTGACTGGCTGCAATGGCATGCGTGCCAACTGGGCATGCTGCTGCTGTTGCTGCGGCGGCAGGATGGACCACCACATTGAGCCACGTTTCTCCCAGGCCACCGGATGGTGACGCTGCATGTGTTGACGCAGGCCGTGGTGCAACGTTAGCTCCCTGGCCACGCTTCACTTTCTGCCCACGATTCTACATATACCCATATTCGGCTCTCCGGTGTCTTAGCAAAGAACTGCCACACCGCCGAGTATCTGATTTTACCGCAACGCTCCGCACTGAGTGACTACTACCGCCGCTGCCTCCTGAGCCCCTGTGCTGCTACTTTCTTGGACCTGCGAGCAGGTTTTTTACCCCGTGGCCGCTTGGCTCCCGACCTCACACTGCTGCTACCCTGCTGACTCACGGCCACACAACCAACTTGCTGGCTGCGCCGCTGCCTGACGCGCAAGCTGACGCCCTCTTCTCCTGACGATGATGAAGCCCTTGCTTCACCCGGCTCCCATGTGCGGTCGGCTACATCATCTCTATTTGTGTTTCATCGTCACTGCTGTCCTCATCACCGGTCTTGGTATGCAGAGGCTGACCCTCACAACATGACCTCCCATGCCACTCTCCACATCTATACTTTGCCGCCTACTGCAAGAAGCAGGGGATATTGGCCCCATTTCTTCGCTGCCAAGTAGCTGCTGACTGCCCTCCTCAAATTGTTCATCCTCGCTATATAGTGGCGCTGAGCCCAGACCACATAGTAGATCTCTGGCTGAGGGAACTGGATGGGACAGAGGCGGGTTGAGGACAGGTGAGGGCCGCTGACCCGCTCCTGGGCCATGCCAACTCAGGGTTGTGTCTGACGTCCCACCGACTCTTGGCTGGGGTTGTCAGATGTCATCTGGGAGGAAATGGATGACCTAGTCAACCAATCAAGAACCCTTGGGTTGCTAGTCAGCACACGGCCGTTAGATGACAGCGACAGTTGTGGCCTCACGAGTGACCCCTGCTGCGACGTCCCCTTGCTGTGCTGCGACTGGGCCCGCTCCAGGAATGTTTGTGCCTCTGCCACTCGCAGGTGAAGAGCCTGCCACCTCTCTGTCTGACATACTGTTTGTTCTAAAATGTACAGACACTGTTTGATGAAGATATCTGTATATGATAAATACACACCCTGTATTTGACTCCAAATGAACCCACTAAGAAGCTTGGGTAACCCTTGGATATAAAATTGCGCTCCACACATGGGCAGGAAAAATTTACTTGTATGTGCCGTTTAAAAACTCTGTGTATTTTACTGAATATAAAAGCACAAACAGGCTTAATTAACCTTCGGATATGAATTATGCTACAGAATTTCTTCTGTGGCGGTGAAAACAAAGTTTCTTTTACTGAGTACAACTGCAGAAAAATACTTAGTTAACCCTTGAATGTAAATTGCCCAAAAGAATTGAGCAGCCAAAAACTACCAGCTTTGTAGCGTGTTACATTGGCGTGTATTTTGCGCTACACAACAAGAGAAAAACTTCTTATTAACCTTCGCTTGTGAATTAGGCTACAGGTAAAATGTATTTGTTTTGGCGGTGAAAGACGGTTTTTTTAGTCTCCACAGCAAGCAAAACAACGCTTAATTAACCCCTGGATGGTAAATTGCGCAAACAATTGAGCAACCACAAACTAACTGCTTTGTGCGTGTTACAATGGCGTGTATTTTACGCTACACAACAGAGAAAAAAATTGTGATTAACCTTCGCTTGTGAATTATTGCTACAGGAAAAATGTATTTTTTGGCGGTGAAAAAGACGTTTCTTTTAGTCACAACAGCAGCAGAACACGCTAAATTAACCCCTGGATGTAAATTGCGCAAAATAATTGAGCAAGCCAAAAATTAAGTGGTTATTTTTTTATTGTAAAATACACTGTTTCTTTAATGAATATATAACAGGGAAACAGGCTAGATCCCCCTTGGATATTCAATGTGCTGTGAGCAGTTGCATTAAAATGTATATGCAGCTGGCAGTGGACGCACACTGGGACTTCTGATCCATTTCCCCAAAAATCAAGAAAATAGAATGTTAAAAGAGAAAGCAGTCTTGAGACAAAGCTGAGGACACTCCCCAAAAGTCGCTGTATAAAAATAGAGTTCTTCAGTAAGAGATATTATCAAGATGCCGCTGCAGCACCTTCCCTGATCAGTACAGTGAGGAGCGGTTTGAGACTCACCCAGGTCGCGCCCGGACTTATATAGTGCGGTACAGATTCCCGCCGGTCTCTGATTGGGTAATCTTCTGCACTTGTCATGCTGGCTATGCCCTTCTTCCTCCCAGAGTGCTTTGCCCCAATGGAACGCATGTGCTACGCTGCCATTTTATCAATCAAATAGCACAATTCGTTCACCCGAAAAATAATCCACCAACTTCGACTTCGTTCCGAACGAAGTTTTCCTGAAATTCTAATACGAATTCCACTTCGTTAAGAATCAAATTCGACCCCATCGGCTATTTAGTAATTGTGAGTAATTTTTTAAATTAAATTTTAAAAGTAATAATTTGTACTATAATTTTTAGTCCCCTAGAAGACTCTAACATGTGATCTATTAGTTTTAAAAAATTTTTTACATTTCTCTTTACTATAGTTTTTAGTCTCTGTAGGGGATTTGCACATAAAATCTAATGTATTGCATTATGGAGTCATTCAGTCATGGTAGGTTTGGAGGACGTCATAAAGCCTCTTAAGTGTGTCCTCGGAAAGAAAGGGGGGGGGGGGTACTGATGGGGGGAAAAACAGGGCCTGCCGTCTCTGCTAGACTTTTGAATTACCTTTGATGCTGCTGGTCATAATGAAGTGTCATCCAAGTGGTTAGATGGCCTGGATTAAAGGAGTACCTTGATTACCTTCTGATCTCTGCTGCTAACAGCAGGTGCTGGCTATTAATTATAGCCAACACCTGCCAGGTATGGAACAGACACAGGACATAACACTTTTCCATATACTATTAATGATGCATTAATATACAGGTATATCATAGTGCAATACAGAGCTGAAGGGACTGTCCTTACTGGCTGCTTTTGTCCAGAAACAGTGCTTTACCTGTTCACGGCCGGCTGCATCTGGTATTGTAGTTCTGCTCCATTGAAGTAAATGGATCTGAACTGCTGTATTATTATTTATTTTACATTATGGAAGAAAGCAGCCATGTTTTTCTGACTTTAGTCTAGTTTAAGGAATTCAACAATCTAAGTAGCCTTGGTCCTTCAAGTCTCTATTTTGCACATGGCTGTAGGATCATGGCTCATCAGGCTTTAAAAACCACATGGTGTCCTGCAGTATTAGTCACAAACCATGGATTGGTGTGACAGTGGAAGAAAGCAGCCACGTTTTTCTAATTCTGGAGAACTTCTTTATAGGGGTATTCTCACCACATTGATTAGCTTTAAACATGTAGGCAGCGATAAAAAAAGATTACCAAATACATTGCTGTTCTAATTTTGCTTCTTTTCAGAGCTAGAACAGTTTTTATCTCATGCTTGTGTACACAAGCTTCCCTAGGTGACCGATCTGCTCTAGCAGCAGTGGCCAAGATGGTGACATCAATCCCTGCTGTTTCGTATCAGCAGCACATAAGCTTGTTTATGTTTTTTACTGGCAGACTTTAACCCTTTAGAGCTCTGTAGACGTGTGTACTGCCATTTAAATCCTTTCATTATCAATGTCCCTCGAACAGGCTCAGGTAAGAATAGCAGAACTGATATGTCAATCACTGCTGTAGCACCACCCACAATCTGAACAGGAGCCTGAAGCCAGCTGTGAAGAGCAGGCACTGTGAAACAGCATGTTGAGAACACCCCTTTAAGGAATTCCACGAGCCAAGTAGCTCTGGTCATTTAGGTCACTATATTTCACATCACTGTTGGATCATGGCTCCTTAGGTTCTAGGTCGATGTGCTGACCAATCTCCTTACATATAATGAACATTTGCTGACTTTAACAAACATATGGGTACATTCACATGGCTGATATGGACGCTTATTCTGAAGCAGATTCAGCGCTGACCGCAATCTGCCTTAATTTTTTTGTTATGGAAAATCAGCTTCATTCACAGGACACTGATTTACCTCAGCATGAGTTTCTTTTTTCAGTGCTGAAAATATTCAGCGCTGGAAAAGACTTGACATGTCAATTTTTGAGGCGGACTCGCAATGAATTGTTACTTCACATTGAAGTTTATAGGAGGCTGAAAATCTGCCTTTGAAAATCATCGTCAAATCCTTGTCTGAATTCTGCGCTTAGAGGCACGGATTTTCCAACAAGGATTAGACACAACACTGAAATTTTCAGCATCCAAATCAGCTGTGTGAACGCACCCTATAGCTGCATTCACACAGTGCAGTTTTGGTGCAGTTTTAACAGCGCTCCAGTTAAAATGCCATTATTACCAGCAAGCATTTTTTAACTTATCTAAACTGTTTGTAAAGTGAGTAATCAATTAGTGTGTTTATAACCCACAATACTTCAAACACAGTCATTGATTCCTCACTTGAAAAACCTTTCTGAACAATTTAGACAACTGAAAGAAGCTTGCTGGTAATAAAGGCAGTTTAATGGGAGCGCAGTTAAAACTGCACCAAAACTGCGCTGTTTGAACGTACCCTTAGTTTTGCAAAAGCACCCTTACAAACGCACTAATTGATCCATCACTTTCCAAACACTCGATAAGTGAAAGAAGCTTGCTGGTAATAAAGGCAGTTTAACTGGAGTGCAGTTAAAACTTCACCAAAACTGCGCTGTGTGAATGTACCCTATAGAAGATGGACACATTTCAGATATTTCTGCAGGCTGTGTAATTTTCAACAGCTACACAGAAATAAAAGGGGAGATCCATGTACAGGTAGTCCTCGACTTACACCGTTCCGACTTACATCTGTCCCCTAGTTACAAATGGAGACTTACGGGGCATGCTGCACTTGTAGTTCCATGTTCCACAGCAGATAGTAGCTGTAGATCGACAAGTTCCAGCATGCCATAGCAGCACATGAGATGAAAAGGAGGTGAAATCTTCTTAACAGGGGCATAGAGAGCAGAACAAATGTAAAAACTCTTCCCTGCCCTACCCAAAACTAAAAAAGACACCTTTTGTGTTGGAGTTACAGTTAATAATTATACCTATTCCAACTTACACACAAATTCAACTTAAGAACAAACCTACAGTCCCTATCCCGCTCGGAACCCGGGGACTGCCTGTATTGTCTTTTGTAGAGATTTGTCCAAGGTGTGTACAGGCAGTCCCCGACTTACAGTGTTCCGACTTACATCCATCCCCTAGTTACAAACAGAGACTTATGGGGCGTGCTGGCACTTGTAGTTCCATAGCAGATAATAGCTGTGGAACGACAAGTTCCAGCATGCCACAGCAGCACAAGGGGAAATCTTCTTAACAGGGGCACAGAGAGCAGAACAAATGTAAAAACCCTTCCCTGCACTATCCAAAACTAACACAAAAAAAAATACTTTTGTGCGGGAGTTACATGTCATAAATATCCTTGTTCTAACTTACATACAAATTCAACTTAAGAACAAACCTACGGTCCCTATCCTGTTGGTAACCCGGGGACTGCCTGTACAGCTGATTTCATCAGTTCACCGGTGGTCTTATAAAAGTTACATATCTTTCCAGCATCGTATTACATTCCCTGTCATGTGCGTCATTCTCGGTGTTTATAAATGCAATGCTGTGAAAGGGGACAGGTTTCTGAAGTATCCAAAGAAGTCAGGCCCACAGGGAAATTTCTTGCTGTCACTGTGTACAGATTTGAAGAGCATTTGTCAGAAAAGTGAATATCACACGATTTCATTGGGTTCCCAATTCTTTTTTGCTGCTATAGAGTACCCTGTAATTACCTCGCATGGGAAGAGGAACATCTGTTCATGTACACTGTATCAGTATGAAGAGGAGAAAAAAGCAAATAGAAAGGATTTGTTGGGATTAACGGAGCTTTACTGGTGGGCTCAATGGACCTTTTTTATCCTTCGTTTTAGAAAAGGATTAGGCCACCATTATATCTAATTATTCTAAGTAACACAATTCACCAGATGCTCAATGCAGACCTTATTCCAGTGGATAAGCCTGCAGAATCATGACAGCCAATGGGAAATACCAGTACTTGGGCTGGAATCCTATTTGCGAAATATCATTGCTTGTATCGCTCAAGCACTTCAAAGGAAATATACTGTATCTGGTGGAGTGTCAAGAAGGGAAAAATAGAAATTCGAGAGGAGCTCCGTTATTAAAGCAACAGTGAATAATGAATTAGGAAGCCCATAAGGATGACACAAGAGAGGGACTGCAAATGAAATAAGCATCACAGGCACTTAGAGTGACAGAAAAGCAAAATTCATTCGATTTCAGACATGGGTCATGGATGATTAAGTGGGCCACTAGCTCAGACTTTCCAATCAAGCGGGTGTTTTTTTCTTTTTGTTTGCAATTATTCAAGCACAAATCTGATCCGAAGAGAGTCAAATGCAGATAGCTGCATCACGTATAATTGGTAAGACGTCTCAAAGTCTGGATTGTCTCGAGGATGTTCGTGACATTACGTTATCTTTTTTCATCATTCTCTTAGTAAACAGCGCATCTAGTCAATTGATTTACTTAGTTGGTTCACATCCCAAATAATTGCTGCACGTCAACAGCTGATTATAGCCCATTGAATTTACGTCCATAAAATACTAAATTAGCTATCTGGACAAAAAAAAAAGAAAAAAAAGAGTAAAAGTGAGGGACTTTGTAAAAAAACAATTGTGTCTTTTACTTTTCTTTTTTCTTTTTGTATAACTGTATTTTTATTGAAGTAGTATAGAAAGTCAACCAGCATATATGAGAAAACAAAATTTTCACAGTACATTAAGACAATCATAATATGTATAAATTGTATAGATGGGGACATTAAGAGTTATCTAGAAGATAAACAAGAAAGACCTCCTATACATAGGCAAGTGTCCCTGTCCTCTTTTCTTCACTACCGCCATTATTTCAGAAATTTAGCTCAAGAAGAACATAGCTTGTTCATCAGAATCCTAACTAGTAGAAACCTATCTGATTAACCCTTGGTGAGTATTAACAAAAACCTTAGGTACCCACAAATGCAGTACTAAAGGGATACACTCGTGACTTCGGTGCAGAACAAATAATCACAGTGGTAACCGCTATATACTTAAGACAGACCATCAAGACCAGGCATCCTCAAACTGCGGCCCTCCAACTGTTGGAAAACTACAACTCCCATCATTCCCACTGTTATAAATTATATAAATGCATGATGGGAGTTGTAGTTTCCCAACAGCTGGAGGGCCGCAGTTTGAGGATGCCTGGTCAAGACAGACCAGAAACACAGGGGGGGGTCACAAAAGACAAACAGTGGGGTAGGAGCCATTCCTCATCATCCCGAGTGTGCCAGTCAAGCCATGCCTATTTGAATCGCATGGGTGTCCCAGGGCTTCCAGATCTTCAGGAACTTATCCATCTGGTGGTTGAGGAGAGCTGTAAGATACTCCATTCTGCGTACATCCTGTATCCGTTTAGTAAGATCATCGTCAGAGGGAGGAAGGGGGGATTTCCAGCATCTAGCAATCAGGCATCTGGCTGCTGTCAAAATATGCAGGGCCAGCTGCATCTCAGCTTTCCCCACAGGATGGGGTGTCAGATTCAGTAAGAAAAACTTTGGATCCAAGGGGAAATGCAAGCCCAACACCTCATGTAGGAGGACCCGCACTCTGATCCAAAAAGGCTGAATTAGCACACAGTCCCAATAAATGTGAAAAAGATGTGCCCCCCATACTTTTATTTTTTCTAACCCACACTGGAAAAATAATACACTGGAATATAAAACTGATGTCCAATCATACTTGCAGCAATCACTTGACATCACTGTTATAGACAACTTATATATGAGTGGGCAAGCTGAGTGGCTCACGATTCGGGTAGACAATTCAACAGTGGTGGGTAAGCAGGGTGACAGACCATTCAGGCAGTGGTGGGTAAACAGAGTCACCGATGATTCAGGATATGGTGGGTAAGCAAAGTGGCAGATGATTCGGGCAGTGGTTGGTAAACGAAGTGATAGAAGATTCGGACAGTGGTGGGTAAGCAGAATGGTGGAGGATGCGGGCAGTGGTGGCAGGGACTAGAACTTCATATTAAAGATATGTATTATTTATTGTTTTGGTGTTTTTTCACTGTTTAGGTATGTTCACGCGGCTTAATTGAGGGGCTTACAGCACGCCCTGCAATTACGCCGGGTTTTCGGGAGCTCGCGCGTACTCCCGTGATGCGGAGGGCCAGCAGCCCGCTGGTCCACAGACTGTCAATACTTGCGGCGCGTAAGCGCGGTGAATAAATGACATGTCAATTATCTCCCCGCTCATACAAGAGAACTGTGGATTACCGTAATGATAGGGGCACATTTCGCTCATATTAGAGCGCAGTACGCTCTCAATACGTGGTGCAATGTGTCCCAAAATAAGCTGCTTGAACTTACCTTTTGGTATTAGCTTAAAAATAAGGTTCTAAGTAGTGTTTTGCTTCAGATCCTATTTCAGCCAAGTTTTGCCAGCAATCACTGGAAAACCAGTCACCAGCCTTTTTCCAGACATAGAAAGAAAGTTTATCTGATCAATTGTAACGGAGGAGTGGATCCACTGGGCCAACGCAAGCGATGATAGCTAAGCCACGCCAGGGAACGGAGTCTAAGTAGCCTCCGGTTTTCACCAGAGCCCGCCGCAAAGCGAGATGGACTTGCTGCGGCGTGAGGCTACCAGGTCGTTACCCCTGACTTGACTTGCTTGCGATGGCGGCCGGGGTACAGCGTGGTACAGAGACGTAATCCGGAGGCGTAGTCGGGGACAGGCAGAAGGTCAGGGCAGGCAGCAGAGGTTCGTAGTCAGAGACGGGCAGACGGTCAGGGCAGGCGGCAAACAGGCAAGGTCAGGAACGTAAGCAGATGGACTGGTACACGGGAAATCAAGGCTGAACTCTATACACTCTAAACACTCTAAAACACACCAGCAGACTGGCAGCGAGTGCTAGGGGCGTCTACCATATATAGGACCAGCGGCCGTCAATTAACCAATTAAAGGCGCGCTGGCCCTTTAAATCCGGACCAGCCGTCGCGCGCGCGCCTTAAGCAGGGATTATGCACGCGGCGGCTGTCAGAGCTGGAGACAGGAGCGGGGAATGGTAAGTACGGGGTCTCCCGGGCAAGAGGAGAAGGACCACGGCTGCGGACAGCCGCAGCACCCGTGCCGGACCCCGTGCGCCGTGACATCAATGGATAATATAATTATTTTTCCTGTCTGGAAAAAAGGCTTGTAATTGGTGATATGATTTTTGCATGATTGTCAGCAAAATTTTAGTAGGGCCTGCCTTTGAAGGGCAACTCTTGAAGCGGGGCACTAAAAGTGAGGAATAATTGGGGCCTGAACAGCTATGTGATTGTGGTTTCAATTTTTGTTAAAAACACAAGGCCATACTTACAGCTCAATGGCTGGACTATGGACTGAACCCAGTAGAAGGCAACACATGCCCCTGTGCTACTTGGGACAGATAAAACAGGTGCAGGTAATTGATGAGCAGAAGCTCACATACCCCTCCACTAGGAGGACAATTAAATGATAAAAAAAAAACTGGCCATTGAATCGATACCTGTTCACATCAGTATGCAGAAAAGCCACAGTATAATACATGGGGAGATTCCACAAATGCAAAAATACTGATAAGACAACTACTAACACACCTTCCATATATGAGGGGGTGGTTCCTGGTATTATAATTGTATATAAATAAGGTGATACTCGGGGTGCTGTTTATACAGATGTGTGTGGTACATATGGCTTACAGCCTATGGCGCCTCTACTATTCAATTGGGCGGACTTCCCAGCACTTTCAGTTTCTGCTGGCAGCACGTTCACTGTCCAATGGCAGGGGTACTGCTGACAAACAATAATTTTTACCCCCATATAAAAGATCAGCTTTTGGCACATTTGTTAGCCAATTGCAGGGCCACTTACACAGGGCATAGGAATGTTCAATAAGTCCATAATCAGCACTTAAAGGGAACATTGAACCTACATTGAAGTTGCAGAGCGAAGCTTGAGATAGATAGATAGATAGATAGATAGATAGATAGATAGATAGATAGATAGATAGATAGATAGATAGATAGATAGATAGAGATTTAATTATATAGTTATGTGGGGAAAATTTCAGTAGAACTTTATTTTAATTTCTGGCTAAAGGAGTCCATATGCGGTTTTATCATTGATTGACATCCTTCCATGTATGTGTGCATGCAGAGGTAGCTGTCAATCTATCTATCATAAGATGGGCTTTTGGACTCCTTTAGCCAGAATAAGAGAAAATGTAAATGATTAGAGTACAATTTCTACTAAACATTTACCATAAACCATTTGTCACTCTGTTCAGCTCCTCCTGCTCTATAGCTTGTTGCTGGCAGATCACAGCATTTTCAGTGTGACAGGTTCCTTTAAATATTAGCTGGGAGAGAGAAGTGGGGGAGAATCATTCTACTGTCTCACTGCCTCAGGTACTTAGTGAGCCACATTCTGAGAGATAGTTGGGGGAACAGTAGGAGGGAGACATCTGATTGCATCAGATCACACAGCAGGACTCTAATATCACACCAGGAAGAGACTGCTCATGCTGCAAGCGCCTAGTTGGTAGTGAATACGTACATTTACAAAAAACAGTAAAGTGAAGGGAAAAAAGACTAGGTTAGATGCAGCATTTCTGACTGTCTACATTTAATAGGCATCTATAGGTGTCTAGGGAGTGCTTGTGTCATGTTGGATAAGCACTCTGTAAGAAATGTTAACCTGTTAAAAAGTTTGCTTTGTTTTGATAAACAAAGGAAACTTTTTAACAGGTTTAGTAATAATGATTTAAAGGGATACTCCCCTCTCCTAATGTGATGTAATATTGCTCTAGAACCCTCACTACTCCTGAGAATGAAGAGGCTGCTATTCTGATTAAGTGCTGCAGAGCCTTTACAGTCATTCGATGCACTGTGGAGTCCCAGCGACCTTCTCGCAGCCCCATTGAATAGGGCTGGCTGCAGTTCACTTGTCTCTCTGGGTAGTTAGGAGTACTGCTAGGAGTTCAGTAAAAAATGGTGTATCAGTTCTGCAGCCCCTTCACCACCAAGGTGCCCTAGATCATAAAGAGATGGCATAGAGATAAGCCACTGCCCCTTTATGTCATTATTATTATTATATATTTTAGAGCACCCTTGGTTTCAGGACGCTGTACATTTGAGGTGGTTACATAAATAACATTGGTCAAACAGTTACAAGGTGATGATAAGTAACTAACAACTGGTACGGGGGGAAGAGGGCCCCTTTCCCCGTGAGGGCTTGATTTAGGGGGAAGGAATGGACATGGGAATATCCCTTTAAATGTAACAGTATTATACAGGTCTCATACCCATTGACCTGATGCAGTAAACCAGTATGGGCACAGATCTCGGCGTTAACTTTGCAGCAAGGAAGGTTTTAATCAGTAGGTTAAGAAATGTGAGCCATTCTGGCTGTTGCCCATTTTCACAGCCCTTTTTTGTGCCCCGAGTTTTTTCAGGAAGACATTGTTCATAAAGCAGTAAATATCTTCAAACTTTATTTCCAGTCCTGTCCTTAGGGGTATATAGCACTGTAGGTGAGGCTGAGGCACCCTGTCTCTTGTTCCAGGTGTTGATTAGTTTTCAATATTAATCCAGTCTGGTCACCACTTGGGATCAGGAGTGAAATATTTCATTTTACGACCAATTGGTTCATGCCTTATGGGTTCCATATTTCTGGTTCAGTAGGGGGAGACACAGTTTCAAAATTATCTATGCTCGTCCCTTTTATGTACATCTTATCACAAACTATGGTTTAAAGGGAAAGGGTAAAAGGGGGGTGGGAAGTATTCAGACCCCTTTTAAAGTTTTACTCTTTGTTTCTTTTCAGCCCTTTGGGTTTAAATAAAAAAGCTATTTTATTGTCTTTAATTTTACGCTGAGCCCACTTGAAAAAAAAACAGAAATGTAGATATTTTTGCAAATTTTTAAAACAAAAAAATGAAAATCAAGGGGTCATAAGTATTAAAACCCTTTGCTGTACACCCCCCTTTTAACTCACATGCTTCCCCCTGATCCTTTTAGAGGGGTTTCCTTAAATTGATCCACCCTTTTTTTTAATTAAATTTTGGACTTGATTAAAGGAAGGCACCCCTTGTCCATATAAGACCTCACAGCTCACATAAGACATGAGAATCATGAGGTTTAAAGGAACTGCCAAGGGCTCAGAGACGAATTGTGGCAGGGCACAGATCTGGACAAGGTTAAAAAGGAAATTTCTGCAGCTCTAAAGGGTTCCAAAGCCAGTGGCCCCCATAATCCTAAAAGGAAAAGTTTGGGCGCCCCAAAAAAATCTTCCTCGCCGGCCCCCCCGCCAAACAAAGCACTCTGAAAAAAGCCCTGTTGTGGAGAAGAAAAGAAAACCCCAAATCACTGGGCGGCTCCAAAAAGGCATAGGGGAGGGGAGAAAGTTCCACAAAGTCAACTACCTGCAGCCTCCACCAGTCGGGGGTTTTAGGGCAAGTGGGGATGGAATCCCCCCTCGGGAAAGTTTTAAAAAGCCCATAATTTACAAAAAAACAATAAGGGGACTCCCCAGACTATGAAAATAAGTTTCCTCTCGATGGACGAACATTAAATTTTTTGGTTTTAAATTTGAAAGGGGGTGGAAAAACCCACCCCTGCTCATCACCTCCCCAATACAATCCAACATTGAAAATGGTGGGGGCAGCATCATGCAGGGGGGTGTTTTTCAGCTCGGGGACAGAACGACGGTTGTAAATTTAAGGAAAGATGAATGGGCCAAGTACAATGAATCCTGGATAAAAACCCCTTCCAGACCTCGGGCCTCAGATGGGCCACCCACTTTTTTTGTACTTATAGTAATATATACTGTATCTACCAATGTACTGTATGGCCAGCATGAATAACATTTAGTAAAAATGTCTAATTCTTTAGCGGCCCTTTACTTTTTTCCCTTTGAAGTCTTTGAAGCAAATTAAATTCTAAAGAATACAAAAGTGGATCGTTCCACCGCGGCTTTGTATGTAGGGAATGTAAGTTTCCGACAATAACGTTCATCAATCAAGGTGAAAGCTGTGTGTTGCCATTGGGGTAGCAAAAGAGAAATACTTTTTCCGTTTCAAACCCCCCAAAAACGAACGTCATAAAAAACAACCCAATCTTTTATAGTTTTATTGAGCCCACAGTGTGTTTCTTCTTTAAAGCACATCAAACGATGAAAGGCAAATCACCATGCACAGCTAATAGTTTTAATGGCATTTACTTAACTAGCCGTGGCTCAAAATCCCAAACCAATGTGAGCCAAAATTTTTGAAGTAACCTGTTTAGTTATTTTTCCCCAAAGGCCATTTACTACATTGGGCATAGCACGCTTTGCTGCATTAAAATTTTTTTTCATTTCTCACTTAATTTTCATTGTCGGCTCATCTGATCTTTTCAAGGAATTAATATTTAACACTATTCACTATCATTGGGACTCACCTAACTGTCCCCTTCTTCACTAAAATGTTTAAATAAACAATCACTTTTTTCGGGGGGGAAAGATAAAATTATTTTGAGATTGTGCCCTGCTGGCCTCTGGATACCCAACGGGGGCTTATGTCATAGTTATACATATTTGAGGAGGGGAAAATAAAAGGGGATTTTTCCCCCTTTTAAAAAACGGTCACAAGTTTGTGAAAATTTTGAGCAGTATGAGTATTGTTAAGTGCAAAGATGCTTACTGGGATATGTAATAAAGCCTAAGAGGCCACTCTTTTGTTAGGTTGTGAAATGATAATGTTATAATGAACCATTGGGTTTTTTTCAAAATAATGGTAAAAAAAATTATTTGGGAAAACATCTCCGATTTTCCAATAATTATATTTCTAAAGGTGCATTTACATAAATTTTTCAAGATGTTGGTAACAACCCCCGAATCCACACAGGGAAAAGAAAAAAAAAAAAAATAAAAGCCATAAATTTAAAAGGGGGTTTTAACATAAAGCATTTCATGCCTGGTTTGCTGTGCTTCGCTTTCAAAATGTTCAAAAAGGGGGCAGTATGATTTTTTTTTTTTTAAACTACATATCTTACCCCAGTTTAATCCCATGTCTTTCCCCACAGTGTCCTCACATCAAACAAAGGTGTTTTTTGTAAAAGCTGTGACTAGTACAATGTAAAATGGGTGGTTCGCTTTTGCCTTCAGCTAGGGGGTTCTAGATTCCAATCCCTGCAGGAACCAAACATGCAGATTTTTTTTCTCAATGCACTTACCTAATTGAGTTTTTTTTTTCTTTTTATTTATTTCACGATAAAAGTCTCAAATAATGGGAAAAAGTTATATTGCGGGATAAAGGAAAAATATATAGCTGGTGATAGTGTTTCTAAGTCCATGATCAGCCAAAAGGCATTGGTTGGTCCTGGAACCAATTAAATACATTTACATTGTTTCTTAAAGAAATAAAGTGAGTTGTACTCAAATTCAGCACTAACCAAACCCTTCCCGAACGGGTTTTGGGGGAATGAAGGGACTTTCTAATAGTTCCCTGGAAGCAAGGGCATAAAGTCCAAAAAGCTTTTTTATTAAACTGAATTTTAAGTAGATTATTGTGCTTATTTATAGATTTACTAATGCAGATTTTTGTGCGCCAGTGTTTTTACAATCTGAAATTGTATATTCTGTTGCATATCTATAGGTAATTCACAGCACTAGATTTTATTGAGGATCTATTGCAGACTTTGACTTCTTCACTGAAGTCAGTGATGAAAAAGTTTGTAAAACATTTATTGACATACCGAGAATTTAAAATTGCGGATTTTTCCCCGCATCACATAGTATTTGTTAAAATCTCTTCAGTATTGTTGGTACTGTATTACTCTGTGCAGAGGCGTAACTAGAATTCATAGGGCCTACAAAAAAAGGAACAATGTTCTTGTATTCGAGTGGGGCCCCTCAACCTCTGGGCCCCGTAGCAGTCGCTTTGTTTGCTATGGCTATAGTTGGGCCCATGACTCTGTGGATTTTCAATTTGTAAATTCCACGGAGGAACCACCCAGTAAGAACATACTCTTAAGCATTGTGCTTGATGACTGTAAGTTTGATCATTCTATGCAAATTTTAACACTATGGGCCACATATATAAAACTGTTTAGGTCTAAAACTCACTCTTTTGCCCATAGTAACCTATGGGCAAAAAAGTGAGTTTTAGACCTAAACAGGTTCATACATGTGGCCCTATATTTTACTGTTTGATACGGTTGTATTTGTTTATAGTTCAAATGATTATTTTTTAAATATGCTTTATTAATTGTTAAACATATCATACAAATAAACAATAAGGTAAGCATCACAAAGTATTAAAAGTATTAAATGAGTAAGATAGAGAAATTAATAAAAAAAGAGGGTTATGGGGAGATTTCAGCATAAGGGTATGTTCACACGGCATATTTGTGGGGCGCATTTTGCAGCGTATTTGCGCTTCAATACGCCCGACATGCACCCCGCAATTATGGTAATTCATAACTCTCATAGAGAGCTATGAATTACGTTCGTCTCCACCAGCATAGAATGCGCTCGTATTGTACAGTGAGGGAGAGAAGTGACCTGTCACTTCTTTGCGGCACTGAACAGCGCGTACTTCTAAAACACCCCGCAGTTCGCCGTGTGAACATACCCTTACTCTTCAAGAGAACCTGCCACCTACTTTATGCCCCCCTTGCTGAGGACAGAACAAGGTGGTGTCAGACATGCTGTTTCCAGCGCTGTGTCCCTTATTCTGTAAGATGCTGTAGTTTGAGTATTTAGTGCTCAAATCTGCAGTTTTCAGCCAGAAAAGAGTCCAGCTTATTCATGAGCAGTCGTTAGCCCCACCCACCTGCCAGTTACATGTTTCTGTAAAAAGAGTCCGGTTATTTTCATGCTGCCCACCTGGGGCTAGCCCCACCCACTTCAACTGATAAACCTATTACTTTGAATAGTTAGAAACATATGAATAACTGTCAGTGGGCGGGGCTAGCCTTTGGTTGGCGGGGCTAGTCTTTGGTGGGCGGGGCTAACACCTGCTCATGAATAAGATTTGAGCATTAAATGCTCTAAAACTACAGCATCTTGCAGAATAAGGGACACAGCGCTGGAAACAGCAGGTCTGACACTAGCTTGTGCTGTCCTCAGCAAGGGGGGCATAATTTGATGTGACAGGTTCCCTTTAAGGGTGGTATTGATTGAATATATAAAGCGGATAAACCATGCTATATGCTGAGGAAGGGTCCATAAGACTGGGAGAGAAGAGATAATAAAAAAAGGAGGATGAGGTAAAAGAACCCAAGCAGATTCTTGCCAAGATGTATGTGAAAATCAACCCTCAACACAGATTGCTAGGAGGGAACTGCAAGATGAATGGGCTCCCTCAAATACATTGTTCTAGGTATTATTATCATTATTGCTACAGTCTTGCTATCATTTTTTTCTAGACATTCACATTTAAAAGTTTAAAAAGGTCTGTGAAACGTTTTTCAAGGACTTTATTGAAAATACATAAAAAACATTAAAAAATGCAAACAGTCCAAAAAAAGCATGAACTAGGATTGGATCCTTGGGACCTAGAGGGACATGAGGGAGCAAAAGTTCAAAACAAAACAAGTGAGAAAACTTGGCCATGAGGCACAAGGGGTGGCCAGAAGACAGGATACAGAATGGATGTCCAGCAGACAGGATACAGCCGACAGGCAGAGGTCAGCTCCAGGCAGGAACAGAAACAGGATCATAGATGCAGAGACTGAGTGCAGGAAGTCCAGCATGAACATCAGAATCTCAGGCCCTGAGTGCAACAAAAGGCAGGGCAAAATAGTTCCCCCCGTGAGTGAGATGGACGGCAGCTGTGAGTCCTGAGGGCAGTTAACTATTGGCCTGCTGCATGGCACAGAGCACATTTAATAGCCAGCACAGCCGCCCCCAGGGTCAAAGGCATGATATAGGCAAGACCTTACAGTCTACTGTTTATACAACCCATCTTCACCATGGATATATATACAGTGTAACACATATCTTTAGAAGAATCCAAAATTACAAACTTCTCTGTTTCCGTGGATCCTCAAGATTTAAATAGGAAGCTGTAAGGTAAGTGACGCACTAGGCACATTTATACAGTCAAGGTCCATATATCCACTGAAACTGATAGGTTAAATATTGACATTTAATTGAAGGGTCTACCTTGAGCTTCCTTACCCTTGTGAGCAAACCCTTGTCACCTCATATAAAACAATAAACTCCATTTACTGACATACTGAGATACATTAATCTTCCCTACACTTTCGCAGGCAGTGGCAATTTGCCAGAAGCCTCTTTGGTAGTGAATAGTCTGCTGCAAGATTAGATTTGCTGATAACTGAATACCTTTTAATTAAATCTGTCAACCAATTTTCTTGAAAATTATTGACGATCCTCTTATTCAGATTACAAATGAATTTGGTATGTTTCCAGGCCAGATCTGGCATAGTTTATCTGCAGGCAGTACGGTACACTCCGTGTCCTATAGAAATCGCTACGAGGACCGTGCTCTGAGCATACATGGCAGCAGGTGTTTATAGTGTGACACAATGTCTGCCCTTCAACTCTGTGACCCCAATTCAGTCTAGTAGGGGTGTATCATGATAGGAATAAAACCACCTTCAATCAGGAGGGACTGAAAGTTTGCATAATAATCAAGGAGCATTTCATTTCCCATAATGACTCTCATTTTCCATTAAATCAAGCCATTTACATTTTATTCTTCCACCAAACATATTTAAGAAAATGGTTTTATTGGGTTCAGAGCCATTCAGATAGGATCTATTTATGCCGCTCATCAGCAGTTTTTATCTCTGATAGATTCCGATGCATTTACAGATCATAACAGGGACAAACAGAAGGAATAAAACCCTTCAGAGTGAACTGCATTTTAACACTTTCCTTGTTGGAAAATGTGTAGATTTAGAATAAGAGCACCACAGTTACAACTGGGTGTTATCGATAGGAGGTGTGTCCTGCACACTCTGACATTGTCCAATCAGTGTTGGCTATAAGACAGTGCTGATACCTGGTAATGATAATGGTGACACCCATCTGACAGATTCACTAATACATTTCTAGAAGGAATAACAGAGAAACAGCACAACACAGAGTTATGAGAAGAGATGCTCCAGAATTGTTATTTCAGAGGGAACAGAAGTATTTATAAAAGCAGACCTATCAAGAAATGTCACTCCTTGCCACTAATGGCCTTTTCCTTTAGGTTATGTTCACACAATGTACTGCAGCGCGTACAGTACGTGCCGCAGTACATCGTGTGTTTTGGGAGCTCGCGCTAGTACGCGCGTACTCCCGCCCCATTGACATGCATTACTCGCGACGCGTATTCGCCGCAAATAATTGACATGTCACTTACCTCCCCGCATGTACAATACGATGATATTGTATGAGAAGGGAGAGGAGGCATAATCCATAGTTCTCTAAGAGCTGTGGATTACCGTAATATGGGGCACATTTCCCCATGTATTAAGCGCAATACGCCGCAAAATGCGCCCCAAAATAAGCCGCATGAACATGCCCTTATTGCAGCACTTCTGCATCAGTTTGAAGGGACACTTCCTCTTTTTCTTTATATGATCTTGGATGTGTCTTAGGTGAAGCTAGAGTGTATTTCTGTGTCCTGATTTCTAATTCTGGCCTTGGTTGTTCATTGAATTTGCTATTTATCTAACGCCTCGACCTTCTGCTACAACCCCATCTTGCATGAACACCTGCATCGATCCTCTGTCTGCCTGACTAGGCCTCTTGCCTGCCCTTTTGGTACTGCGATTGCCCATCAGCTGTGTGGCATCCTGGGAGTCCCCTAAAGTGAGGACACATTGCTTTAGAGATTAAAGTGTTAAAACCAGGAAGCTTCCCTAGACTCCACTGTCAGTGTAGTTCTTCGCTTCTACACCTAATCCTATGTGTGGCTCAGAGGATCCACCTTCTGCTACAGGTAAGCCATGACACAAAGATTATTCTAATGGGATAACCTCGTGTATAAAAACCGTCTAGGTCTAAGACTTTTTTTTGCCCACAGCAACCAATCATAATTTCATGTCATATAGTGCACTAAAAAAATTAAAAGGGAGCTTTGATTGGTTGCTATGGGCAACATAGAAAGTCTTAGGCCATGTTCACTTGGCTTATTTTGACGTGGTTTTGGACGAGGTTTTTGGAGCGTTTCCTCGGCCAAAATGCTTCTAAAACGCCCCCAGTTCATTTAATTGATTCCTATGTAAAACCTTGTTGTAGTTTAAACACGGGGAGGTTTTTCCGCGCTTCTTTGGAAGCGCTGAAAAAGAAGTGTCATGTCAATTCTTGAAGAGTGTTTTATGTGCGTTCTAGGCGAGGTTTTTGATGCAGTTTTGGCGCGATCTTCGCCGCGGTTTTTGTCCTGGCTATTAATTTGTGTTGGTGAAAACCTCATCCAAAACCTCGTTGAGAAACGGCTCTAAAACCTCTTCTGAAGAAGCGTGTTTCAGGCGAGGTTTTGGACGAGGTTTTGGGAGCGTAAATGCTCCGAAAACCTTGTCCAACACCACGTCAAAATAAGCTGTGTGAACATACCCTTAGACAGTTTTCATACTTGAGGCCCTAAATTTTTATGCAGATTCTAACTGCAAAATGCTGTTTAAAGATGGATTTTTCTCCCAAGTCATTGTTAGAAATGAGTATAAATGTAACTAATAGGAATATACTGTGCCGACTTGCACTTAATACTATGTCAAGAGGAAATTCAATTGTTCTGCATGTGGACCAATACATGTGTTTTTTAAATTTATACATATAAAGTTCTTTTCCTGTATCCTTAAATTAAATCTAGCATTTAATCTTCTTTTATAGACTGACCCGGAGGCTGAAAACGTTTTTATTTGGCTTATTATGTGAAAAGTATAGAAATGGATGTAGCAATATTTGAGCAGTAATACAGTAAATTCTGCCCGCTCCTCCACACACAAACCAAGTTATTTCATTATAATGGATGCTTCAATTTCTTTTGTCTCTCACTTTCAACTCTATTTTGAATATCCTGCAGGCCCAGCTCTCTGGAGGATTGTGTGCGCAATCAGATATTTCATCTGGAAAGCTGTCCTTCAATCTCGCCAGTTATTCATATTCTATAAAGCACATGGAAAAGGTTCAATGAAATCTGTATTAGTTGATGCGACGTTTAATGCAGGAGTCAGAGATTATCCCACCTTTTCTGTGCACTGTCATTGCTGAAAAGCAACAGTAGGTCAAGTACACAGAGTAATGCAAAGCCAGACATCTGCTGGGTGCCCCACTTACTTTAGTACTCAGAAAAGCATGAGTAACTTTTTACCGTATTATGTCGGCATGTGACCTGTACTAACCTTACTCTATATCAAAATGATATCACAAAGTATATTGGAAATGTTCACCATTTGCATCCATGCATGCCTAAGTGCGACACTCCATGTTTAAGAAGGTGTGTGCCAGCATATCTGGATGCACTGCTTCTATTTTTTGCCGGACACTTGCCTGCAGTTCTGCAAGTCTTCTTCGCTTGTTCCCTTAAAATTGCACAATTTCTCTGGGGCTACCTGACAGGGCAAGAGTATCAGAACAAGTTAAGAACACATAAGGAACTGCAAGCCAAAATCTGACAGGAAATAGTTGCAGTGGATTCAGATCAACCGGCATGCACCATCCTAAACATGCAGCATAAAGGGGTGTTCTCACCATGCTATTTTACAGAACCACACCCAGCTTCAGGCTCCCATTTCCTGATCAGGCTGTGGGTAGTTCTACAGCAGTGACTGACATTTCAGCTCTGCTATTCCTAGCCGAGACTGTTAGAAGGGCATTGCTAACAAAAGGCTTTAAACAGCAGGGTAGAAGGCTGCAGAGCTCTAAATGATTAACGTTTTTCAGTAACATAGATAAACAAGCTCCTATGCTGCTGATAACTATATTTACTATTTTGCCATAGGCAAACTTAAACTCTTATCAGTTCTCTATCTGTAAAACACTAAAACGTAACTTTTATTATATCTAACTCTTAACCTCTATACACACTATTTAAAAACCTGACTTCTAACCTCATCATTTAACCCTTTTTTGCTTCTGAAAGAAGGAATAGCTCCTTTTCTATTACCAAGTCTGGTGGAGCACCACCTATTAACAGGAAAGCCTTATATGTACAGCAAATTACTAGCTCCAGTAAGGGATCCCAAGCCAACTACTTGGGCAGTCGTCCCTAATCTCATAGACACAGAACAAATAAGGCCCCCTTGTGACACCCCTGCAGCAGGTGACACTTGTAGACAGAGGTGAGAAATCACAATTTAAAACGTCATATCTGACCTCCCCGACATGTTTCGCCAGCTAACCTGGCTTCATCAGGGGTTAGAGGTCCGGTCTCCATTTTTTGGAGACTATATGCTGCTGATAAGACACAACATAATGGTCAGCCAGGGTTTCTGGAACTATTAGAGCAGAGAGAGATGGACAGTAACATAGGTAAGCTTGTGTACGAAAGCAGGAGATAAGAACTGGTCTAGTTCTGAAAAAAAGCAAAATCTGAAATGCAATGTATTTGCTAATAGTCTTTATTTACCTTTGCCTACATGATTGAAGCTAATCATTGTGGGGAGAATAACCCTTTAAGCATGCTTAGATGCAAATGGCGGAGCTTTCTAACATATGATAAGAGGTCCTTTTGATAATAAAGTAAGGTATGTAGATTTCAAATTGCATTCTAATACATTAAATAGTTTAGAAGTTCTGTCCACTTTTTCTGTATAAAGTTTAATGAATAGCTGAATCTTCGGTACCATACATATTAGATATAGGTTGGTTGGGTCCATTGCTTTTGTTGGGTCCATTGCTTTTATTGGGATTTGTCGACTATCTCATCCCTGGAGGTTTCCAGACTATTCCTCAACAGATATTGTGGAGGGAAGGAAGGATCAAGCATATTTAATTTCAGTGCCCAATCCTTTTGTTCTCAACAGAGGTAAGCCTCCACCAGAGGTGGCTGATGTCCTCTCTCCCGTTTAATAGGCATGCATGTGTATGGGGGGGGTGGGGGGGGTCATTCAGAGCTATAAGGTAAACAAGCATTTGACTGATAGCTCTTGAAAGTAAGTTATGTTGCCAAGTTTACTAAACTTCATCATCAAATATATCTTTAGTAAGTGCCTTTAGAGTTTCCTAGAAACATAATATTTTAGCCTTGGATGGAAGGTTGTTTTTTTTTTCATTTAAAAGCAATAAATAAATGACCAGCAGAAAAAAAAAGAAGAAAATGCAGTTTAGTTTGTAGGTTAGCCAACCCAATCCTAAAATCTTATTTTACTAGGTGTCCACTAGAGGGAGAATAGGGTAGGAGGGTTGGGATAGTCATACTACCTGTTGCCTTTCTGATAATAATATCCTAGAACTGAGTATTTCCTGAGGCATGAAGCATAGAGGACTAATTGAGGTGTTTATGGCACCACTTCAGGATAGTGTAACCCTCTCAAGAGGCTACCAATTGATTTGTTATTAGGATCAGTGTATCCAAACAGCCATATCTTTATTTTCTCATTAAAATATGTGGCTGTTACAAAGCTGCATAAGGGCCATTTGGAGGAGAGGGGGGCATTTTGTGTTGTTCATCAGTAGTTGCCACAGCATTGCAGGGAGTGCCAAATGGACACCAATGGTTGCTGTTGGCCATATTATCTAATGGGTTAAACAACCAGGACTGGAGTTATCCATGATCCCGGATATTCCTGTGGGATATCAGCAGTTATAGCCAACTTCTATGAATGGTAGTGTGGGCACAGCTTCTGTGCTTGTGCCACCACTGTGGGGTGCATGCATGGAATTGACTCCCATTCGTGCTATAATTTGCATCTGAGTAGATGTTTGACAAATACTTAAAGGAGTTGTCTCTTTACAAGCTTTCCGCCTATCTCTGTGCCTGGCAGTTGAATTCAGGGGCGTGCTTCTTGTCTGCCTCTTCTCCTCCCTCTTCCCCCCTCCCCTCAGCACACAGACAGCTCTCCTCTGGTAACTTCTATACAGCAGGGGGGGGGGGGGGGCGAGGGGGTTTGCTGCCAGAGTTAAACCGGTGTGTGCCTGCCTAGGTCTGCTGCAGGCTCCTGGATCAGCTGTATTGTTAGCTCCATGGAGACAGAGAGAGGGCTGATCTATGAGTGTGGAGAGGTCTGTGAAGCTGTGTATGCTAATAGCAGAACAGAGGGGATGCAAGTGTTCCTATACTCCCTGCTTAGCATACAAATCTGCACATCTCCAGCAACAAACAGACCCTGTCAGAACAGACACAGGGCAGCTGTGAAGTGTTACTATACTCAGGATGTGTCACTAGTACAGCAGAGCATGAAACATTCACATGCCCCCTTGATCTGTATAGTATTAGAATAGTCACAGCTCCACAGACACATCATGATTATAGTAACACACAGGGTCACTGCTGTCACATCTATTGATCAGCCTCATCTCTGCTCTTCTCAATCTGTGTAGAGAGCAGGAGGAATCAGGCACACACAGGGTTAATCCAGGCAGCACAGACACAGAAGCCAGAGCCCTCTCCCTCCACTACAGAAGCATCCTGTGTGGGAGGGGCTCTCTGCTCTGACCTGTATTCAGAAGGTGATGAGTCATACAGACCTGACAGCCAGTGAGATAAGGATCAACAGGTCAGCTACTATAGAGATTTTAGAAGCTGATGTACTACTACTAACAGGGCTAACTCAAAATCAGTAGGACATTTGTAATGAACATATATTGCAAAGCTGCTTGTTTTTTTAAAGATCTTTTAATTAAAACCCAATCATTATAGCGAGACAAACCCTTTAAGGCAAATGGTACTGTATATATGCAATTCCCTTATTTATAAAGTTAAACTTGATGGATATACTATATGTCTTTTTTCACCCATAGAAACTATGTAACTATAAGTGTAAATTCACCAATGAAGAACCATATACAGCCTATATAAGCCTAGTCTACCAAGCTAGTCATTAAGAAACCTAGTAAATTAGCGTTTGTTTTATTGTGTGTGTTTGTATGTCCATTTGCCTTCTAGGCCTCGGTGTAAATTGCACCACAAGTTGTCGCAAATTGCCATGTGTGCAAAATGATGCAACAGTTTGGTTTTTAAAACCAAACTAGACAAGTTGAATACATGGGTATGGTCACGATGGAGTGGGCATAGGATTAATCTTTAAAGGGGTTTTGCCACAAAGTAAAATTGATGTGGGAAGCTTGCAAATTAAATAATGACCATTTTCTCCATTATCATTATTAAAAATTCTACACCATTTTTGTTTTAGCTGCTACCTTAGTAATCCATAATGTACATCTACAGGGGATACGACCAGTGAGAAGAGCTCCTTAGTCCTGGCCGCACATGCGAAGACATAACCTCTCTCTCTTTCCTGCCTTGTAATCACACACACTTACTGCTGAGCGAGTGTTCAACCCTAGGTGCTGTTATTCTACTCCCATGCTCTGTACTCCTTAGTCATTAGTCAAACACAACAAATAAATAGAAAGAAAAAAGAAACCTCAATCAAGTATGTGCACTGAGACAAAAAAAAAACAAGAAACAGATGTTTGGCTCCTGTAGGGATTTGAACCTAGAATTCCTATGCTAAAAGGCAGAAGTGCCAAGCACTCAGGTACATTGTAGCTACTCACAGCTCTTTACATAAACAGACCTTTGTTCGACCAGAGTGAGAACACTGTGTGGAAAGGTATGGTAATGTTGATTTCAGCCTGCCGGGTCACATGGTATGCAGTTCAAACAAGTCATACACATTCCCTTTTGAGCACATTGAAAGCTGAAGCAGGACAAACCAGGCATGAAATGCCTCTAGGTAGAACCCCTTTAAGACATTAAAAAAAAGCCCAAAAGTGTTACAAAAATTTAGAATTTCATTTTCTGACTTTTAGACAGTCTAAAATGTTTCTTAAGAGGCTTGCGCCTTTTAATAAATTTGGAGCAAACCACTCATTTTTTTTTAAGACTAACATATTAGACTAGCTGAACTGTGAGGTATAGTAACGCTTAGTATGATGAATTAGTAGCAGTCCTTGGTAGTGCTTCCATTGGATTGTTACTATGGGGTAACTTGAAGGATACATGATTGAAAACAATAGGATTTATCCATTCAGATTAATTTGTTCTGTCTGCACAAAATGTCACCTATAGGGCTTGAATGCTTTCAAATTGCTTGTTCCAGTATAATGAGCATAAACTTCTGAGTTACACGATCACTGTTTCCTGATGTGACCTTTTTAAACAGAAGGAATTCATTCCCATTTAAGATTAAATAGAGAACATGACAAAAGCATGGTGTGTAGATGGGCGTGCGGGAAATCACTAATAATACAAATGTATTTTCATGTAGTGCTGAGAGGGCGCTGTGTAGAAAGGAATCACATCTATCCCAACTCTTAAATAAAACCAGCATGAAAGGGAATGTAAAAATTGCTTTAATGTCCTCACCGGAAAAGAGCGAGTTCTAGGGTGAGGTTGCCTGATTAGTTTTTTTATTAATATTGCTGTTGTTAGAGTTTGATTTCTTTTCTCTTGCTGTTTTGTCTGCTGGAAAACCACAGCAGACTGATTCTGCATAGTTTTGAATTCACATTGAATAGTTAGAACCACAGGGAAAAATGTGTCAAAGGTAATGTCAAGGAAAAGTGGAGTAGTTAAAAACTGGAGTAGTTAAAAGGTGGAGTTTTTGCTTCCAGCAACTAATCTGATTGAACATCTTCATTTTTAAAGGCCCTTTAAAATGAAATCACCAACTTCATTGATTGCTATGGGCAACTTCTCTACTTTTCTTATGCACCAGTTTTGATACATCTTCTCCCACAGTGTTAAAGGGGTTGTCTCACTATGTTGGTTCATAACCTCAGTCCTGTTTTCTTGGTTTCATTTTGAATTCAGAGGCGTGTTACTGACTTCTACTAGACTGCTGTAGAAGTCAGGTCTGTAGCTATAGCAACCAGTTTTGGCAGCCTATCAGGATAGATCAAACAGGTCTGTAGCTATAGTGACCTGAGGAGCTGATACAGCCCATACAAGAGGGGATATCTCAGAATAGGTAGGGCACTGTTAATGGACACATATTGCAAAGTGACTTGTTTTTGCAAGATCTTTAACATAAAAAGCAATCCTCGTAGTGAGACAACCCCTTTAAGGCTGCACAGTGCTGCTTTTCATTGTAGCATGCTGATAGTAGCCAAGTCATGTTCAATAAAGGTATATTTCCATCTTAAAAGGAAACTGCCAGCTTGTTCATGGTGTCTGAATGATAGGCAGCAAGAAATAGCTCCAGGTTTCCTGGTATGATTGGGTTTTAAGTAAAAGATCTTTAAAAAAAAAATCAGCTTTACAATATATGTTCATTACAAATGTCCTACTGATTTTGAGTTATCTCTGGTAGTAGGAGTGCATCAGCTCCTCAAATCACTATAGCAGCTGACCTGTTGATTTTTCTCTCACTGGCTGTCAGTGCTGGTGACTCATCAGCTTCTCAATACAGGTCAGAGCACAGTGCCCCTCCCGCACAGCATGAGGATACTTGTGATGCTTCTGTAGTGGAGGGAGGGGGAGGGCTCTACTCAGCTTCTGTATCTTTGTAGCTTTGCTGCCTGGATTAACCCTGTGTGTGCCTGCTCCCTCCTGCTCTCTACACAGATTGAGGAGAGCAGAGGTGAGGCTGATCTGTGGTCAGTACGATGTGACAGCAGTGAAATGTGTTACTATAATCATGATGTGTCTGTGGAGCTTTGACTATACTAACAGAACAGATCAGGGGGGGGGGCATGTGAACGGTCATATCCCTCACTGCTCTGCTGTATTAGTGACACATCCTGATTATAGTAACACACTTCACAGCTGCCCTGTGTCTGTTGTAATGGGAGGACAGCATTTGTGTTTGTTGTTGCTTGAGATGTCCGTGGAGATTTGTATGCTAAGCAGGAGGTATAGGAACACTTACATCCCCACCTGCTCTGCTATTAGTATACACAGCTTCACAGACCTTTGGCTCCATAGCCACTCATAGATCAGCCCTCTCCTTGCTGTCTCCTGACTCTGTGGAGAGGAGCAGCAAGAACTCGACACAGCAGCACAGTGCAGCTGATTCAGCAGTGAGCAGCAGATCTAGGCAGGCACACACAGGGTTAACTTTGGCAGCAAACCCCCTCGCCCCCTCTGCTGTATAGAAGTTACTGCAGTCAGAGGAGGAGAGCTTTCTGTGTGCTGAGGAGAGGAGGGGAGGGGGAGTAGAAGAGGCAGACAAGAAGCACGCCCCTGAATTCAAAAATCCTATGCTGCCAGACACACTGAGGTAGGCTGAAAACCTATAGTGAGACAACTCCTTTAAAGTAAAACACCCCATAGAATTGAACTGGGTAGAGGGAGAAGCCGCAGTGGCCAGGAGAGAGGAGGTATGTCAGAATACTTAAAGGAAACCTATCAGGTGATTTTTGCTACCCTATCTGAGAGTAGGATATAGAAGAGGGAAAAATCTGAGCTCTGTGATATGATTTGATGCTGAATTTCTGAGATTTATCGCCTGACTACCAAAATTGGTTATTATTATACTTCTAATCGAATGTAGTACTTGACCATGCTGGAATGAGTGTATGTAATTTTCTTTCTCTCTTGTTTGGGAAAAGTTTGAAAAAAATCTTAAAAATGAAAGTACTGCTCACCCCGCTCACATATACTGATTGGCAACTTGCTTTATATACACACTGATACATAGAAAGCTGTCAATCACAGTATGTGGGTGGGGTCAGCAGGACTTCAACTGTCTCATATGGAGTCCAGTTAGGATTTTCTCTTTTTTTTACTATGAAATCCTGCTCCAAATCATATAAACCTATATATCCCAGAGCTCAGCTTCTCTCCCTCTGTCACATCCTGCTCTCAGATAGGCATAAATCACCCGACATTGCTGTAAGGTGTGTTAAAATACTTTGAGTATTATAGCTGTTTTTTTCCTTGTCTTTATAGTGAATATTTTACCCTGAGACATTATGGCGTGTGACAATAAAACTAAGCTGGGCCATGAGGTTAGATGAGTTTGATGTTCAGCTTCTCCCAGCCCCCTCAGCTTAAAGGGGTTTTGCCAGGATCTCATTTCATACCTCCTGCATCCAGCTCTGCAGCTCTGTGTGCTCAGAAGGGGGGGGGGGGGGTGATTTGTTTGAATTGCATATCATGTGACCCAGCAGGATGACATCACCATGCATTTCCTCTCTTTAGTTAAATAAAGGTCTGTTTATGTGTAGAACTGTAAGTAGCCACATTTTAGCTCAGAGGTAAAACTTTTGCCTCCAGGCACAAGGGTCCTCGGTTCAAATCCCCCGGAAACCAAACCCGTGGGTTTTTTTTTCCTTTATCAAAGCACAACCGGTTAGGTTTCCTTTTTTTTATTTCACTTTTTTAATTCTAAGATATAGAGGACGGAGTAGAGGACAGCAAAAATGAGGTTTTTAACACTCAGTAGCTCTGGGGTTTTCCCGAGAGTGCGACCAGGACTGACGAGCTCTCAGCCCCCGTCGTACCCCTGGGGACAGCTGTAAACAATGGGTACTAAAGAGCAGCTAAAATAAAAAAGGGGCCAGAATTTTTAATAATGATAAAGGGAAAAATGTTTATTATTTTAATTTACAAACTTCCCAGATCAATTTTACTTTGTGGCAAAACCCCTTTAACTGACTAGTCTCTCCCTGTTTGCCTACATGAGGAGCAGGGCGGGAAGAAACCATACAACGGACTCAGCCACGTTTCCTCTCTCTGTAATTGGCTCAGTTTTACACTGTGTTTTACTGTAAAATGCCATTGTTTTTTAGGCCATCCACACACATGAAAAATACCCGCCATTTTTCCCGGGTGGTTTTTTCCTGTTTTGCCCCGTCCCCCGGCAGCGGGGGGGGCTTTTTCTCCCCCATGACGGGGAAAACCCCCCCCCCCTCCCTTGAAAGCACACATTCCTCCGGTTTTTTGGGCGGAAAATTGTGCTTCTACAATGTTTTTCCGCCGAACCGCCCGGGGGTAAAACCTCCGGAAAAGGGAAAAC